>PVIU01001635.1:0-203614 GCA_004026605.1 Ondatra zibethicus | reverse complement strand
CTGGGTGGTAGGGAGGAGTACTCCCCATCTCTCCAGGTACATCCCAGCTGTAGGTGAGGTCAGAGGTTAGGGCATGAAAGTGCCAGTGTGTGGATGGGGAGGCGGGCAGAAGAGGGCTGTCAGAAGATGCCCCCTCCTCCCCACTCAACTAGGTACTGCACAGAGCCGTCGGGCCGCACTCTTCGAGCAAGTATCCTGATGGGGTCCCCTCGGGACAGGTAGCCAACCCCACCTCGGCCTCCTCCCCCAGTCCCTGGAGACAAACTAGGACACAAGGGGGAAGGGGGTGCTGAGCGTCCGGAAAGGCCGGGGGTGGGGGCTGAGGAAGGTGAGGCAGTCACTGAGTTGGGGGAGCTTCTAGGGATATCTGTGGGGAAGCCAATGTGAAGTTCCAGGGGTGACCTGTCTGGGGGTTCACTGTCCCCAGAGGTCCCTGCAGTGCTGGCAGAAGGGTGGGGCTGCTGGGCAGACAGCGGGCGTCTGTGGGCCGGAAGTTGTAGCCGCTGCTGTCCTGATAACTCTGGTTAGGGCTGGGGGGGGTGGAGACACTGAGGCCTGCAGATGAGCCCGCTCCCTCTGCTCCTGGGACCCATGCCGACTGTGTGCTGCTGCGGATGGCCCCAGCTCCTCCTCTTTCCCTTTCTGCCTCCTTCTCCGAGATATGTCTTTATAAGCTCTTCTTCCAGGGCAGAGTATCCTTCCTCACCCGCAAGTCTGTCTTTCTTACCCGTCAGCAGGCTTTCTTTCTGTAACGTTTATAAGTTTCTTGTTAATCAAAGAACTGAACATACGTATTTTCTGAAAATCAGAAGACGTTAAAGCATGACTCCTAGGTTCATTACGTGATGCTCACAGGTGGAAGATACACTCGAAGACAACAGAACCTTCTAGAAAAGAACTTGGCACTGTGTGGCAAGAGAGAGGGCTGCCTTCAGGGTCCTTGACAAGATGATCTCACTTTGAGAAGTATGCTTAAGGAAACAATAAATTCATATTTATAAGATTAGTAGTCAGATGTGGTGGCACACACCTTTAATCCCGGAACTTGGGAGGCAAAGACAGACGCATCTTTGTGAGTTCAAGGCTAGCGTGGTCTACATAGTGAGTTTCAGCATAGCCAGGGCTACACAGAGAACCCTGTCTCAAGAACAATAACAATAATTAGTTAAAATGTAATTTATATTAGAAATGATACTGTCAAAAAAAACACCCTACTGATGAGGAAGTAATTAAATTCAAGTTTTTGAAGCTACACAGTTTCTAAAGGAATTAAAAAAAATTTTTTTTTCTTTTTTTCAAGACAGGATTTCTCTGTGTAAATGTTCTGGCTGTCCTGCAACTCATTCTATAGACCAGGCTGGCCTTGAACTCACAGAGATCTTCTTGTCTCTGCTTCCCGAGTACTGGGATTAAAGGGATATGATATCACTGCCCGGCTCTAAAGGATTCTTAATAACACACAAAATATAAATTATATAAAACTAATCTAAAGTTGAGAGAGAATTAGGTTGCAAAACTTTATTTCAGTTATGTAAGTATACATTATATATTTTTAAATCTATCATTAAGATCACCTTGAAACATACCAAAATATTAGCTGTTATCTTTATGTTGTAGGATTATAGCTGATATTTTTGTTTGTTTTTTTAAGCATTGTTTTTTTAATTTTGCTTTAAAAAATTGTGGTGCTTGTGATTCAGCCCAGGCCTGCATGTACCAGGCAAGAAGTATATGACTGAGCTAGGTTTTCAGTCTGATATTTTAATTTTATTTAAACTTTCTAAAATAAATGTGATATTTAGCTGTAACTTGGTGTGGGGGGGTCACATTCAAGAAGTAAGGTTTGGGTGAGAGGAGCTGCAAGAAATCAGTAGATGAGGCAGAAAAGAAAAGAGGCAGTTTAGGAAGGAAAGGCCAAAGGCCAGAGGTCAGAGGTCAGTGTCCTGGGAACCGCAAGGGCGGAGTAGAGAGGTGGAGAAGCCTGCTGGCCTGAGTTCCATCCCTAGAACCCATGATGGAATGGACTCTGGACGATTGACCTCTGACCTCCATACACATGAATAACAATTCAGAGATGTTAAAAAAAGAGTAGCCACTATGTTTCACAACCAGAAGGTTGTGAACTCAGTGGACTGGTGAAGGTGGAAAGCATATTGTTCTGGTTTACCATGTGGGTGGAAAATGAGGAAATTTGGCTATGAAATGGAGAAGATGGAGGAAAAAGATGAGATTATAAAATGGCCGAGTTGTGCCTTCTTACTGCTGAGAGAAAGGACGACAGAGAAGGAAAGATTAACAATGCAAGAGGAAGGAGGGCTTAGGGGACAGAGAGGGTCCCCAAGGGAGAGGGGAGGTGTAGAGGATGGAGATTAGAGGCACCTGAATCCAGAGGACAGAGGACCCTTGCTAAGAAAGGAGAGAAATGGGCAGAGAAAGGGATCGGTACGGGACCAGTTGAGAATGTTCTTTGATGGCTCCCACATGACTAGGGACTAAGGAGAGATTCCTCAGCGCCACTCACGGATGACTTAGCTCAGTGCCCTCTGCCGAACATTCCCTACAAAGCATACTGACCTCCATGAATGGGAAAAGATATCAACTGTCTTACTGTCCTTTTACCTTTCAGAGTTGTGGAAAGCAAAAACCCAGCCTTTCCCACAGGAACCGTTGTGGTGGCTTTTTTGGGCTGGACATCACATTCCATTTCTGATGGGAATGGACTGAGAAAACTGCCTGAAGAGTGGCCAGAGAAGCTACCACTGTCTTTGGCTTTGGGGACAGTTGGCATGCCAGGGTAAGTGTTGTCATGGCATGTTCTGTTTGTCAGAATGTCTAACGTTATAACTTAACCAACAAGGAGAGACGTAAGGCACAAGGGCTGATTAGAGAAAAACTGTTAGGAATAAAAAAGGAAGGAGCTCAAATGGAGGAGAATCTGTTAAGTGACTGAATGAAGAGAATGTTATACATAAAAGAATGCAATATAACCTTTAGAAAGAAGGAAATCTTGGCTTTTATGATGACATAGACAAACCCAGAGGACATTAAGTGAGGTACGGGAGGACAAATTCCACATGTTCTCATGTTCATCGTCGATCATCTTCTATTTATGTGTGAAATACCTGAAAGCAACAATTTAAATGGAAGGAAGATTTCTTCCAGATCATGGTTTCAGTTCATTAGCACATTTGTTTTAAGCCTGGGACAAGGTCGATGATCATGGTGTAAGGGGAATGATGGGGCAGAATTGTCTGTCTGATGGCCCCCAGGAAGAAGCGAAAAACAAGGAGCCAGAAATGAGATGTATCTTTCTAGGGCATTGTCCTCAGTGACCCACTTCCTCTGACTAGGTCCCAGCTCCTAACAATGCCATCATATTATCAATCCATCATGGGATCGATGCATTACTTACATCAGAGCTCTCATGATTTAATCACTTTGCCAAACCCCCATCTCTGAACACTGCTGCACTGGAAACCAAACCTTTATCACAAGAGGCTTGGGGAATTGGCATAAGAACAGACAGGAGGACCAATGGAGCCGAATAGAAGACCCGGATATCAATTCACATGTCTTTGAACATCTGATCTTTGATAAAGAAGCAAAAAATGTCAAATGGAAAAAAGAAAGCATATTCAACAAGTGGTGCTGGCATAACTGGATATCAACATGTAGAAGAATGAAAATAGACCTGTATCTATCACCATGCACAAAACTCAAGTCCAAATGGATCAAAGACCTCAACATAAAGCCAGCCACACTGAACCTTATAGAAGAGAAAGTAGGAAATATACTTGAACACATTGGCACAGGGAACCACTTCCTAAATATAACCCCAGCAGCACAGACACTGAGAGAAACAATTAATAAATGGGACCTCCTGAAACTGAAAATCTTCTGTAAAGCAAAGGACACGCTCAACAAGACAAATGACAGCCTACAGAATGGGAAAAGATCTTTACTAATCCCACATTAGACAGAGGTCTGATCTCCAAAATATACAAAGAACTCAAGAAATTGGATACCAAAAAAATCACGTAATCCAATAAAAAAATGGAGTACAGACCTAAACAGAGAACTCTCAACAGAGGAATCTAAAATGGCTGAAAGACACTTAAGGAAATGTTCAACATCCTTAGTCATCAGAAAAATGCAAATCAAAACAACTCTGAGATTCCATCTTACACCTGTAAGAATGGCCAAGATCAAAACCACTGATGACAACTTATGCTGGAGAGGTTGTGGGGAAAAGGGAACACTTCTGCATTGCTGGTGGGAATGCAAGCTGGTACAACCCCTTTGGATGTCAGTGTGGCGATTTCTCAGAAAATTAGGAAACAACCTTCCTCAAGACCCAGAAATACCACTTATGGGTATATATCCAAAGGATGCTCAATCGTGCCACAAGGACATGTGCTCAACTATGTTCATAGCAGCTTTGTTTGTCATAGCCAGAACCTGGAAACAACCTAAATGCCCCTCGACCAAAGAATGGATAAGGAAAACGTGGTACATTTACACAATGGAGTAAATGTACTACACAGCAGAAAAAAATAACAACAGCTTGAATTTTGCAGGAAAATGGATGGAGATAGAAAACATTATTTTGAGTGAGGTAACCCAGACCCAGAGAGACAATTATCACATGTACTCACTCATAGGTGGTTTTTAAACATAGAGCAAAGAAAGCCAGCCTACAAACCACAATCCCAGAGAACTTAGACAACAATATGGACACTAAGAGAGATTACATAGATCTAATCTACATGGGAAGTAGAAAGTAGAAAAAGACAAGATCTCCTGAGCAAATTGGGAGCATGGGGACCTTAGGGGAGGATTGAAGAGGGGAGGGGAGAGGCAGGGAAGGGAGCTGGGAAAAATGTAGAGCTCAATAAATATCAATAAAAAAAAAGAAAAGAAAAGAAAAGAGGCTTGGGGAAGACACAGCTCCTCTCCAAACCGTAGCATAAGTGGGATTTAGAAAGTTGAACCAAGAGATGTTGAGAGTATAATGATGGAGTTTGAGAGACATGTGGTTTAAAGATACAAAAATTTTTAATTTTTGTTTTGGGGGTCTTCCAAGTGCTGAGTGGCATGCACCACCACTGTCTGAGGGGGAAAGTGTTGAGGGGAAAGAGATGAGAGACAGATAAGAGTCTGAATCTATTCCCACATCCTTATGTGCTTCCCGTAGCCTCACTGCCTACTTTGGCCTGCTTGACATCTGTGGCGTGAAGGGTGGAGAGACAGTGATGGTCAACGCAGCAGCAGGAGCAGTGGGCTCCGTAGTGGGGCAGATAGCCAAGCTCAAGGTAAGTGTCTTCCTCTAGCCACACCTCTGCAGGACCCACGGTGTGTGCTGGGCATGCAGCAGTGAATACAGAGGACCTTTCTGGACTCAAGGGGGTGTACGATCAACTTGCTGGGACTTGTTTGGAAGTCAGAGGCTGAGAAAGGGGACAATGAGGAAACGAGAACAATAAAGATGAGCTGGCCAGTGTTAACTGATCACACAGCAGATATCAAGTCAGGCGTGAACCCATCTGGTTTACTGAGTACATACACACACAAACATATATGTATGTGTGTGTGTATAATATTTGTTTTATTACACACATATGTTTTATTTTTACTGTGCATTCTCTTGCTCAGTTTAATTGCCTTCCTTCACGATTCCAGAAATACAAAGAGGGACTTGAGGTCAGCCAAACCAGGAATCATCACCCACATGGCTCTATTGCAAAGGCTGTTGCATCAGAAAGAAATGAGCAATCAGTATAGGTGGTGGGGCCATTGTTTGGGAACTAGCTCCTGGAACAGAAATGTAAGCAGAGTGTAGACTCTTATTTTGGGCAGCTCTCTGCTCATGGGATCCAGTCTGCAGTGAGTGTACAGGAGAGCAGGCCCCTCAGACCTGGTTAGGTTTTGTTTTCTCATATTGGGGATGTTCTCAGGTGACCTAGCTGGGTGATGTAGCTTTGTCAAAGGCTTCTGTATAGGACTTAGGACATGTTCTTAGGACATGTGGAATAGAGTTGAATGTAGGGCTATACCCAATAGCCAAGGGCTGGCCTCTTTTACTAACAGGCACTTGGACACAACTGAGGTTGTAGAAAACACTTAGGTGAGTAAGTCCATACATGGGGAAAGAAGCTGAATCTCATAAACACTGTCTCAGCTTTGGTTATGTTAACCTTACAACCGACGAGTTACGTTTGTTTGCCAATGTCGTTCTAGCATTCCAGAAATTCAAGAACTAGTGGCATACTATAGATTGAAACCTTTGGAACTGATAGCTTTTGGGGGAAGGCTGGTAACTGAACCCAGGGTCTAGGACATGTTAAGCACAGACTCTACCACTGAGCTGATAACATTTAAGGAGAATTTTGACTGTATCTTTACATATGAGTTTGATTTGTAGGCTTTGTTTTTTCTTTTTCTGAACTCAGAATGTCTAGCTATATTTAGCATAGGCTAGGTTTACAAAATTAAATTAGAAGTATTTCCAGTATTTAAATTGCAAATGTTTTATTAAAAATATGGAGGACTATAGAGATGACTCCATGGGTAAAGGGACTTGCTGTACCTACCTGACGACCCGAGTTCAATCTCTAATATAAAAGTGCAAGGAAACGGGGAGAACCAGCTCTACAAAGTTGTCTTCTGATCTCCACATATGTGCTGTTACATGCATGTGCCCATACTTACATATCATAAGTGCATGCACATGGTTAGTAATAAATACAAAATTTTAAAACTACCTGAGAGAAAGGGAGAATGATGTTCCAAAGAAGCATTGCACTGTGCTAAGAGAGATGGCTCAGTAGTTCTGAACACTGCTACTCTTCCAGAGGGTCCAAGTTCAGTTCTCAGCACCCACATAGTGGCTCCCACTCACCTGTTTATCTAGATATAGAGGATCTGATACTATCTTCTGCCCTTTCTACACACCTGCACATGCACATGTGTGCATACACAGACAAACACACACACAATTAACACAGCAACAACAAAGATGAAACACCACGCCAAGATAAGATTTATGTCACTGAAGGAAAAGAGATGCCCTAGAGTGAAGAGACCGGGAGGTCAAGTGACCAGGTTGGTAAAGCAACAGGTTGAAATGAACTGCAATCCAACAGATTTACTGAGTGGTCAGGCTAGCTGTAGTTGAGTTTTAGGCTGAGGACCAGTTTTGTCCTCAGGGTCTGTTGACTTCCTGTGGAATTCCTTGCACTTGGGGTATGCTGTGGTTTGGATAGAAATTGTGTTCCCATAGGTTGAAGGCTGGTTCCCATTTCAGAAGTGATTGGATTTGGGGGGTTCTGACCTCATCAATGGAGCAGCCTACGGATAGGCTCATTTGATGGTTTGATGGCATTGTTGGTAGATGGGACAAGCTAGAAGAGCTTAGCTGGAAGAAATAGGTCATTAGAACTGTCTTTGAAGGTTGTTTTAGATTCTTCTTGTCTCTGTCTCTTTCTGCTGGCCGCCATAGTTGCGTGGCTTTCCTAATGTCATGCCCTTCTGCTCTGATAGACACGACATACATTCTAGAAACATGAAGACAAACTGTGAGCCAATTGTCTCTTTCCTCCTTTACATTGTTTTCTCAGGTGTTTTGTCATAGTGTGGAAAAGTTGACCAGTGCAAGATGTGCTCTTTGAGCAACATGATTGTGTAAGACTGGGAACATGGAATTGGGCCCTGCTTCATTAATAGTCTGCATTTTTCTCCATTTAGGGCTGCAAAGTTGTTGGTGCCGCAGGGTCTGATGAAAAGGTTAACTATCTTAAGAAGCTCGGATTCGATGTTGCCTTTAACTACAAGACAGTAAAGTCTTTGGAAGAAGCGTTGAGAACGGCCTCTCCTGATGGTTATGATTGCTATTTTGACAATGTAAGTACAATCTGAGGCTTACCTGATTTATCAATATGAATTACATAAAGGAACATGTTTCTAAAGTTTCCATCTAGAATATATGACTCAAGTACACTCTTTATGGGGGAAAGATTTGTTAAGAGATACAGACCATGGAATTCATTCATTTAAACTGCATAGCCAGACATAGTAGCTATACCTATAATGCAAACACTCATGAGGCTGAGACAGGAGGATAGCAGGCTCAAGGCAAGCCTGGGCTTCCTAATGTTACCATATCAAGCACTGAATAAATAAATAAATAAACCAACCCACTGTAAAATTTTAGCCTAAGGATGTAACTCAGCAGTAGGGCTTGTTGCCTGCCATGTACATAACCCTGCATCCAATCCCAGCTCTATAAACGAAAGCGAGAGTTCAGATCTTAACCATTTTTAGTATCAAACTGTCTTTATGACCACAATTGTTGAATATTTATCACTCCCCAAAGAAACATTAATTGTCAGTTACCTCGTTCTTTTCTCCTCAAAAATGTGTTCTTTTGTGACTGGCTTCTTTCACTTAGCAAAATGATTCCAGATCATCTGTGTTGTAGTAGGCACTCGTACTTGGTTCTTTTTAATGAGTGAATGATATTTCATTGTATGGATGGGCTACATTTTGCACCTATTCATCAGGTGATAGGCATCTGCTTTCTTTACACCTTTTGATCATTGTGTGAACATTCACAGCTGCTGTGAACATTCATGCACAAATTTTTGTTTGAATTTGTTTTCATTTCTCTTGGATATTCATCTATGAGTAGAATTGCTAGGTCATACAGAAACTTTGTGTTTACATTTTGAGGAACTGCCAACGTAATTTTGCAAAATGACTACACTGTCATACATTTGAGACTACATACCAGTAGTCTCAAAGGGCTAGAATTTTTCCATAGCCTTAATGCCACCTGTAATGACTAGCTTTCTCCTCCTCCTCCTCTTCTTCCTCCTCCTTCTTCTTTTTCTGCCATGATAGGGTTTCTCTGTGTAGCTTTGGAGCCTGTCCTGGAACTCAACCTCTAGATTAGGCTGACCTCGAACTCACAGAGATCCGCCTGCCTCTGCCTCCTGATGGTTGGGATTAAAGGCATGTACCACCACTGCCCGGCTTGTGACTGGTTTTCTTATATCCATCTTAATCTGGCTGAAGTGATTTCAGTATGGTTTTGATTTACATTTCCATGACAAATGACACTGAAGATTGCTCATGGACATACGTATATCATGTTTGGGGACATGTGTACAGAACTTTGGCTTAGCTCTCAGCTGGATTATCAGTTCTTTATATATGAGTACACGTCTCTTCATTGCAGTTAATTTTCATTATTACAGTAGCTGTGTTCTGTAAAGTCACCAGGAACACTGAACTATGGCTCCTAGGCAAAATGTCTACATGTGAACATTTCTCGTGTGGATTAAAATCTTTAATCCTTCCTCCCCCTTCTTTGTAGTTTATTTACTTTATTTTACAAAAGCAAAATGAGGTTTGGACATGTTACACTAAACTGAAGTCTTACGTAACTTGCCCTTAAACCCACAAAGTGGACAACCACTCTCTACTCCATTCTGCAAAGAGTCAAGCTCCACTGTCCCCATCCTTTGGTCATCTCTGTATGACAGGATGGCACAGCATCACCTTGCTTGTTCAGTCTCTGCTGGGATTGCCTGAGTCTGCAAATAACCTGGGACCCCTTTGGAAGGCACAGATGAATCTTAGCGAGTAACATGGTTCACCTATATGGGATCTTATAAGGATGCTGATTGACTGTACATGGTTTTCAGAATTTTTCTCTGGCTCTGTGAGTTGTCTTTATTTTCCAGATGGTATCCTTAGAAGCACAGACATTTCAATGACTTCTTTGGTTGGTTGGGAATTTGCTGTGCTATCTAGGAAAGTTGCCTTCTCGGGGTCACTGATCCTCGCTCCTTTGCTTCTGCCGAGAGTTTAGATGTTGGTTCTGACTCTCCTGTCTGTATTACATATTCAGTTGTCAGTGTGTATCGTTAGGAGAGTCACTTCTGATGTTTTCCATGTGGATATGCAGTTCTGCACCAGCAGTTAAGGCTTTCCCCCCTTATCAACCGTTTTGGCCTTCATTCATGTGGAAAACCAATCGATAGCAAATTGTAAGGTTCCCTTTGGATTCAGTTTGGCTCCACTGACCTCTATTTCTATTGTCCTGTTGCTTTAATTAAGCTTTGCAGTATATTTTGAAATTTGAAAGTGCAAGTCTGGTAGCTTTGTTTCTTAAATACTCTTTGAGTATTTTTATATACCTTTAGATTATAGGACAATGAGACTATTGGGCTATGCAGAAGATTCTAATATTTAGCATACTAGTTTTATACTATATAAAGTATGTTCCAAAGGTTAAGTGAAAATGTTTCTCTTTTGCAAACCATCTCATATAACCTAGGCTGGCCTCAGACTCATATGTAGCTGGGAATAACCTCAATTTTCTGATCCTCTTGCCTCTGCCTCTTGGAAATGTCCCTTTCTGATATGAATTTCAGCCATAATCATTAGAACTGCTGTATTAATTTAATCAATTTTGTTGATTCTCCTTAATGGATTTTTAACATTATTTAACGTGTTTTGTTTTTTTGTTTGTTTTCTGGCTGTCTATTTAGGTAGGCGGAGAGTTTTCAAACACTGTTATATCCCAGATGAAGACGTTTGGGAGAATTGCGATCTGTGGGGCCATCTCTCAGTATAACCTCACCGGTCCACGTTCCCAAGGTATTGTGCTCCTGCATGTAGGAGGACTGGACAGATTCACGATACGGAGAGGGGGTGGGGGTGGTTGTCGTGTCTAAACAGGTGTGGGTGGGCCTTAACCTCCTAGAGCAGCAAGACATCTGTGCTTGATGGGGGTCTGACAATTTCCCCTAAAAGAGAAAGAGGCCTGGCTGCTCCCGCCCTCCGGCCACACACGCTCTTTGATTGGCGTCTTTCATTTCTCTTGTGCTCTCCATCTCTCTCTTCCTCACTTTCCTATACTGAAATCCCTCCCTCCCTCTCCTTTATACTCCCAGGGGCCCACAAGCAGTGTGAACTGGGAGCCCTATGCTCTTTGCTTCTGTGTTGTGAGGGATCCTGTGTGAGCCTCTGCTACCAGATGAATGGCTGACACGAAAGGGCCCAGTGCTTCGACTCCTCTCATCGGGTCTCTGTTATCAGGATGATAGATTTACCTGAGGCCCCCGAGAACAAGGGATCTTTGGGTCTCTAATTAGGATATGGGTGACCACAGAACAACTTTACTTCAATTCTGGGCTTGACGTGTGAATAAGATCCCATAGCACGGATTACCAGCAGAACTGCCTAGAGAGACAGGGGAGCTTAGAGCAGGTGGGGCTGAAGAAGGACTGATTGCAGATTCCCTCGTGAATTATGGAAAATCAAAACACTGCCTTCTCCAGCCAGGAAACTCCAGATTCGCTTGGCAATCTCATGGATAGGGACACCCCCCTCCCACCCATCTTCTTTTGCAATTGATGCTAAGGTGGAATCTTGGGAAACCATCTGTCTGCCAACCAAAGACAGCTCCAGACTATATTGTCTTAATCATAGTCTAAATAGGTACAATCAAATATTTCTGATCTAGTTTTTTTAAACAATTAGTCTTTTGAATTTCTGCTACTCAAATGAGTCTTAGAGATGGCAGTAGAGTTGTCTATTTTAATCAGATGGGATTCTGTCTTGCTTCTGAGGCCCAGGAATTCTAGCACATTCCAGTATCAGTATAGCTCAGAGAAAAGTCAGTATTTCTACCAACTTACAGCCATATTTGATTTGTTGCACTCAAAAAAGAAATCAATGTTCATGTTGGGGCACTTAGCTCAGCAACAGTATTTCAGTCTCTTCCAAGATGAGGAAAGGAAGGCTCCCACCTATGTGGGTGATGTGTACACATTTGTGTGGGTATGTATGGAGGTCAAAGGTCAACCTTAGGGATCTTCCCAATTGCCATTTTGACTTTTTGAGACTATTGCCTCTCACTGAAGCTGGAGCCCATCCATTCGTCTAGATGGCTGGCCGATGACTTCAAGGGATCCTTCTACCTGGAGTTACAAATTCGCATTGCTGTGCCTAGCTTTTACATGGGTGCCAAGGATCTGAACTCTTGTTCTTGTGTCAAATGGCAATCATCTTATTGGACCTTTAACTCAAAAGGAAATAAGGTTGCTATGGGCCTGTTGAAGAAACGCCATGCTGTAGGGGTGGTCTGAGCATGGGCTTCGTTATGACTTAATGCATTTATTTTGAGGCACATTCCAGCATTTACGTATGTTCCTCATCATGTGCCAATTTCTATTGGTTCAAGACAAGGCTCCATTTCCCTGACTACAAATGGTTCTTTCTTCCAAGTAGTGAGTGGAGACTTGAGCCTTGAGTGACACCAGTTGTCCAACACACCAAAGATGCCTTACTTCCATTCTCCCGGCCTTGCCGTTCCATAAGCCCACTTCCACTGACTTTTGGAGAGTGTGTAACTCCAATCCTGCACCATGCCTCAGCCGCTAGCTCCCAGGCAACCAGTCGGCCTCTCCCTTCCTGCTCTCTGATTCACTGTGGAGTGTATATACCCACAGGCTCTGGGGCTTGGTGTACGGATGTCTCTGGGGCCATTCTTCTCCCGACTGCTTAGTTAGTGCTGGTAGGCAGCAGCCCTGTGGATCAGAAAGGAGTGGATGAAACAGAATGGGGAGTGGGTGCTTGGAGAGCTGTGACAGTGTGTCTCACTGTGGACCCTGGGCCCTGACACAATGAACGAATTCTCCTTTTCCAGGCCCACCCCCAGAGGCTGTTATTTATCAGCAACTCCGCATGGAGGGGTTCCTCGTCACCCGCTGGCAGGGAGATGCCCGCCAGAAGGCTCTGATGGACTTGATGAATTGGGTCTCAGAGGTAAGGGGACACAGCCAGTCCCACTACCCACCAGCTCCCACAGACTTTTGCAACTCACAACCCTCAGTCCTTCAATCCCCCCTTTTTAAGATTTATTTATTCATTCATGTATTTCATATATTATCTGAGTGCTCCGTCTTCACGCACATCAGAAGGAATCTGATCCCACTACAGATGGTTGTCAGCTACCATGTGGTGGCTGGGAATCGAACTTAGGACCTTTGGAAGAGCAGCCAAGTGATCTTAACCACTGAGCCATCTCTCCAGCCCCCAGTTCTTCCCCTTTCTGTTTCTCCTTGTCTGTTGGATCAGTGTTTTCAGATATAAACATTCTTTCCTCATCTTAAAAAAGAAAATACATTTCTTTCAACTTCTTGCTTGGGGGTTGCAGCAGTGGAACCAGTGTGTCACTGTATATCCCATGCTGATCTCAAGTTCATGATATTCTTTTCTCAGCATCCTGAATCCTGAAGCTACAGACATGCACCACTCATGCGCGTAGCCTCTCTGAGTTTCATTGCTGTTCAGACCCATCCATTTTATAACAAACTACCTAGAGGTTGTATTGTCTATATTTACACATAGAGTTTCTTTCTTTCCATTCTTTTTTTTTTCCTTGCTTTTGTTTTTTTCTTGATTCAGGGTTTCTTTATGTAACAGTTCTGACTGTACTGGAACTCCCTTGGTAGACCAGGCTGGCTTGAACTCACAGAAATCTGCCTGCCTCTGCCTCCTGAGTGTTGGGATATCAAAGACGTATGCCACCACTGCCTAGTTACCTCTTTCTCTGCATCTTCTCTTATCAAGCCATTGGTCCTAAAGACAACAGTTGGGACAACTGCCTTTTGGGGGTTGGAGTAGAGAACTGCTTCAAACAATAAGCAGTGAAGTTGAGCTGTCTTAATTTCTTTCTTATTCACCTCTTTGTTTCCTGCCCCCAACACCCTACTCCCCAGCCCAATGCTGGGGTTGAACTCAAAATGCTAAGCAAACATTTTCCCTCACTGAGAACCCCAACATTACAAAAATACACTTTTTATTTTAACACAATTACAAATTGATCAGAAAAACTTGGGAAGACAATATAAGAAGCTTCCACATACCCTCCTGTTATACCTTAATTTCCCCTATTATTAAAATTCCACTAGTATTTGCATTAGTGTTTTAGGGCCATCACAAAGTACCACAGGATGGGTGGCTTCAGCAACAGAAATTGATTCTAGAGGCTGCTCACCTGAGATCAAAGTACCAGCGGGTTCTTGCTTCTTCAGAGGCTTTTCTTCCTACATCTTGTGGTCTTCTCTGGGTGTGTCTGCCTTAGTTTCAAAGGGGACACCAGTCCTGCTTGCTTATGACATACTCATATGGCCTCATTGTTTTAATTATGTCTTTAAATATCCAGTCTTAGAAGATGCTTGCATTCTGAATTCTGGGGAATTTAGGACTTCAGCAGAGGAATTTGGGTGGTGGGTAGGACACAGTTCAATCCACAGCAATATATTCATTCTGTAGTTTCAATCATCACACCAGATTTTAGCTTTCTATCCTATGCGGGGGGGGGGGGAGTCTCTGTCCTTTTAAAGGTAGAAATGAGCTAGGGTTTTCAAGTCAGGGATCCAAATTCCACTTTCCGTGTGCTTTTTGAGTGACCTCAAGCAGGTGGCATGCCCATAAGTCTATAAAGACTATTCAGCCATCCCTGGAATATATGATGTACAAACATTATCAGGTAGCTTGGGTTTCTACATAAAACCCCTTTAAAAACAAAAACCCTGAAGCTGGGTGTAGCAGCACATGCCTGCAGTAGAAGAGGTAGGAGGACCAAGGGTTCAAGGCCAACTTGGACTACAATAGCCAAACTTTGTCTTAAGAGAACCAAATAATCCTTGAATCTGTAAAGTACATAAAAAATCTTCTCTGATATGAACCCTTCCCTCCCTTTCTTCTGAGGAACTGGTAACACGCAGGGTGAAGGTTAGAAGGGAGAACAAAGTGTAAGTTCCATGGTATTTACGTTTCCTGAACAAGCCCCACCTCTTCCAGTCTTGCTTGAGGTGTGGTGTTTCCTATTATTCGGCTACTAGATATGAGAAAAACAGCATCTGTTGAGGGCACACCTTTCTTTTTCCCTCCCTTCTGAGATCATCACATTGTTAAACTTGTCTGTGCAGTATACATAGGAATCGCTTAATTGTTGCCTGTTTGTTACCATTTACCCTGTGAGTGCGCTGTGATTGTGTTGTATGTACTCTGTCCATAGATCTTGTTATCCATAGATAAGAGGGCCGACATCTCAGAATTTCAAGATTCGTATTGTATACCTGATAAAATTGTTGCTAGGATGAGAAGAGAACATCATTCGGAAAATGAAATCAACCCATAATTGTTGTTTTGATGCAGGGTAAAATCCAGTATCACGAATACATCCTTGAAGGATTTGAGAAGATGCCAGCAACGTTCATGGGAATGTTGAAAGGAGAAAATCTGGGGAAGGCAATAGTGAAAGCATGAAGAAAACGACACAAGCGCCATCACTGGAGGATTAGGGTTTTTTTTTTTTTAATCATTTGGTACAATGATTAAAAGTTATTTCTTATGTAAGAAATAACTGCAAGGAATTTGACCTATCTAATAAAATACCTGTGTGATTTTTTAAAAAATCTGTGATAGAGAATGAAAATCTGACAAACAACAAGCAGGCGTGTTTCTGCCTAGTTCAGCTCCTCCTAGGTGATTGTAAGAAATAATGGCTTTGGTGTCTCTTCTAATTTTCTTTTCTGTTGCTGTAACAAAAGCAATTTAGATGAGGAAAAGGTTTACTCGGCTTACACTTTCTGGTTACTGCCTGTCAGTGAGAGAAATTAGGGGAGGAAGCTGTAGGTAGGCCTGCTTTGTATTCCATTAGCTTTGTCTCTAACCAGGGAACTCACAGCCAGGGACATAGAGCAGAAATTATGGTGGAACACCTAGGAGATGGCACCTCCCACACTGGGCTTAGCCTCCTACATCAGTGAGTAATAAAGAGGCTGCCACAGACCTGTCTACAGGCCAGTTTGATTGAAGCAGTTGTCAGGATCAAAGTTCAAGCTAACTGGAACAGTATCCAAACGCTTAAAGTGACCTAACTGTGTGCAGAAATTGGTGAATTTGATAGTGTAAGATTTCTACCCCAATTGCTTTTAATACTCGATACTTACGATACTAGAAGAAAAACAAAACCGGAACACATTGCTGATATCTGGTGGTCTCAGTGCCAGCCTACACTGGTATGCTGTGTAGTGAGGCTAATGCCACTTACCATACCAAGGAAGGAATTTGTTATTCAAAACAGCTGGAACTGGGGAGTGTTAGATAGGGTAAGAGACAAAATTTATATTGTACACTGGTGCTTTTTGAATCCTGAACATTCTGGAAAAATTTGTTGACAAATACAATTAAAAACTGGAACTCCCCGCTTTTGTCTCTCTCACTCTCTGATGTTTTGAGACAGAGCTTCTCTGTACAGCCCTGGCTGTCCTAGAACTCTGGAGACAAGACTGGCCTCAAGCTCAGATACCTGCCTGCCTCTGCTGCCCAAGTTCTGGGAATAAAGGCGTGCACCGCCGCACCTGGCTGCATCTTCTCTTATCAAGCCATTTGGTCCTAAAGACAACAGTTGGGACAACAGGTGCCCGTTTTTTGGGGGTTGGAGTAGAGAAGCCCCCATGTACCAGAGCAGACTGAACTTATTGATGGAGGTCAGTTGCCTGGCATGGGGGGGATGGGCAGGGAGTGAATTGTGGTTTAGTGAAGAAACTTGGAATCCTAAGCAAAGTGACTGAACAAAATGAAGAGGGCTTCTTTTTATTTTGTTTTACTTATTTATTTTGGTTTTTTGAGACAGCATTTCTCTGTAGCTTTAGAGCCTGTCCTGGAACTAGCTCTTGTATACCAGGCTGGCCTCGAACGCACAGAGATGAGCCGGCCTCTGCCTCGCGAGTGCGCCACCACCGCTGGGCTTGAAGAGGGTTTCTTGTGTCGGCCGGTGCGGCTCTCAGCATCTAAGCAGGGTTGCACTTCGGGAGCATGGCGTCATGAAGGTTGCCAGAGTTTAAGCAGAGTGAGGATGACATTTGAATAAGAGGGTGGCCTAGTGTGAGGACTCAGAGACAGCAGTACAAGGAGAGTGCCGTACACAATAAACGGCCGAGTTAAAGAATTCAGGCAGCCTATGCAGAGTGTCACCCTTAGGGTGTCCCAGCAGGAGATACGTGGTCCCAAGGAGGATGAGGAGAGTGTCCACAGGAGAATAATGAAGGACGCGTGGTATAGGCAGTTGGATCTTAGGCAGGTCGTGCATGATACAGCTGATGTGGAGGTCAGATCCCTAGTGGAGCTACTGTGTGGCTTCAGGGCCTAGTGGGAGCTGTAGACGCAAACAAGGCAAGGAAGACAGCACTATAGGAAGCAGAGTAGTAGACGTCCTGACAGCAGAGGGAGCCTTGGATGGCGAGGAGGGAGGAGCGCCTGCATGAGAGGGAGTAGTAGCGGCGCGAGCTGGTTCCGTATTGGGCTGATCAAACAAAGACCGTAGACACTAGACTGTCCACTAAGGGCTTTATGAGCTGGGTAGATGTGTAAACTGTGCTTAGTGCAAGTGTGAGAACTTGGAGCCCCAGAATCTACTTAAAAGCCAGGTTGGCCCATGTGTAACCCCAGCATTGCAAGAGGTCGAGACATGGGATCCCCAGAGCAAGCGGCGTTAACCAGACTAGCAGTATCAGCGAGCTCTGGGGTCAGTGATAACCATGCCTCAAGGGCTAGCGGGAAATCAAGGAAAGCAACTACAAAGGGCTGGTTGGAAGAAAGGGAGGGGGAAGGGATGCAATTCCATTTTAATTAAAATATATAGAAGTAAGGTTTAACAGCTGTGTGAAAATTTAAAACAGAAATAGATTTTTTGACTTTCAAAGTCTCCTCAGTCCCCTCAGATGTTAAAAATATCCTGTGACACCCCTCTCTAGTTCCCTGGAGCACCTTATCACCCAGGTGTGACCAATGGCTCTAAGCTGTTTCTAGGCTGTTGGGAGCTGAGGAAGATTTGATTGAATGCAGAAAGTCCAGATGGAGTCTTGTATGTGTATTGTCTGACGTGGACATGGCCATGCCAAGGACCAAGGTGCCTCAGACCCAGGGGAGCAGTGAAGCTTTCCCTGGTGAGGTCCAGAGGGAAGGCAAAGCCCTTTCTCTGGTCCAAGTGTGCACGGTGGCAGTCTGTGCAAGTATGAGTATCTATGAGTTATTGACCGGTGTGTACAAACCCTAGCAATTGCAGCTTCTTCCTGCCAGATGAGGGCAACCAGAGACTGGTGGCCTAGAGACTTGCTACCCTCTCCTCCCTCTGCTGCACAGTATGAACATGCCAAGATTCTGGGGTGTCGCGGTGGTTGGTGGTGCTCTAGCAGAGACAGCATGGCCAGCTGACTCCAGCTTTTCTGTACCCATCTATTCATTTTTCAGTCCCCCCCCCCCGTCAGGTTTCCAGGACTAAGGTGAGCAGGACACAGCCCTAGGTCAGAGTTGAAAAGTGCCTTGCCTCGTGGAACTTAGCGGTCTCGTGGTCCCGATGGAAATGGTGGCAAAATGTTGCAGCGCAGCAACATATAGGTTGGCCTGGGAAATCATCCTCTACTGAACCAAGTATAGTGGCTTGTTGCCTTCTCTGGCTAATATACACGAAAGGCAACTAAATAAATAAATAAAGTCAATGAAATAATTCCTAATGAAATTCTGCTATACTCATAGATTGGTGCCTAGCCCAAACGTCATCAGGGAGGTGCGTCATCCAGCAACTGATGGGCACAGATGCCGAGACCCATAGCCAAGCATTAGGCAGATCTCAGGGAATCCTGTGGAAGAGGGGGAGGAAGGATTGTAGGACCCAGTGGTCTCAAGGGCACCATAATACAACTCACGGAACCAACTAACCTGGGCTCATTGGGGCTCACAGAGACTGAACTGATAACCAGGGAGCCTGCATGGGACTGGCCTAGGCCCTCTGCATATGTGTGACAGTTGTGTAGCTTGGTCTTCTTGTGGGACTCCTAACAGTGGGAGCAGGGGCTGCCTCTGACTCTGTTGCCTGCTTTTGAGACCCATCCCTCCTATCAGATTGCCTTGTCCAGCCTTAATAGAAGAGATGCCTAGTCTCACTGCAACTTGATATACCACAGCTGTCTTATATCCATAGGAGGCCTGCCTGTATCTGAAGAGAAACAGTGGGGGAGTGGACATTGTGGGGGGAGGGGAGAAGGAGGGAGGAACCGAGAAGAAGGGAAATTTTGATTAGGATGTAAAAACAAAAGAAAATTAGATAAATAACAAAAACAACAAAAATATTTTTCTCCAACTCTACTGTCCAATTTGGTAACTAGTGGAGGCTACTGAGAACTTGAGATATGCATGGTACTTCTTTCAAAAAATTAAAATCTAGGGCTAATGAGATGGCTTAGCAGATAAGGGACCTACTGCCAAGACTGACAACCTATGTTTGATCCCTGGAAGGCACATGGTGGAGGGAGAGAATCAACTATCATAATTGCCTTCCTACTTCCACACATGACATGACAGGTATGTTCATGTATACACGCAAATAAATTTTCAAAAATTTTTTTTAAGACAGTGTTTCTCTGTAGCTTTGAAGCCTGTCCTGGAGCTAGCTCTTGTAGACCAGGCTGGCCTCGAACTCACAGAGATCCTCCTGCCTCTGCCTCCCGAGTGCTGGGATTAAAGGCTCCACACAAGTAAATTTTAAGAATCTAAAAAAGTTAAAAACCAAAGCAGGGCCGGGCGATGGTGGTGCATGCCTTTGATCCCAACACTTGGGAGGCAGAGACAGGAGGATCTCTTTGAGTTTGAGGTCAGCCTGGTCTACAGAGTGAGTTCCAGCACAGCCAGGGCAGTTATCCAGAGAAACTGTCTCAGGAAAAACAAAACAAAAACAAACAACAACAACAAAAAACAACCAACCAACCAAACAGACAACCAAAACCCAAAGCAGGATGTATTCTGTATTAAATACAACTTTATTTAGTTGAACTATGATTCACTTTACTGCACCGCACAGGATGCTATTCGGGGAAAACAAAACAAAAACAAACAACAACAACAAAAAACAACCAACCAACCAAACAGACAACCAAAACCCAAAGCAGGATGTATTCTGTATTAAATACAACTTTATTTAGTTGAACTATGATTCACTTTACTGCACCGCACAGGATGCTATTAGCAGGGCAGAGGAGCATGCAGTTTTCAGTGACACACAAGTACGTCACCAATCTAGGCAGCATTGATAAAACAGATGATAGCTGTCTCTGCACAGATGGACTATCACAATGCATTACGCAGATAGCATGAGTTTTGAGCATTACATGTATAATTCATAACCACAAATCAAGGTGCTTCTCACTGGAATTGTGATTATTCTCTAGGTAAAAATACATGGAAAAATAGCTTAAGTTTAGTTAAAGGCAAATTGCTAAGGCAGAATTCAGTGCAGACACAGAAGCTCTTACTGTAAGTGGCACAGGAGGGAAAGGGGACTAAAAGAAGGCCCAGTGCGTGGTCACTGACGAATGTCAGTCACATTTACAGCAGCAGCAGCAGCAGCAAACACAAACGCTATCGAGTTCAAGTATTAAAGATAACACAGTAGGCAATACTGAAGACGATATTTCAGATCTATATCTCTTTTCAACTTAGTAAAAAAAAATTCACAAAGATCAGCTAAATGAACTAAATTTCTAACCAAAATCCCTTTAACAACATTTTAACACGTTTCAGATTCTAAGTGTGTCAGTTATAAAGTAGCTTGACTCTTGCACATGCACACACGTGAAAAATTAGAACCATGGGTAGATAAAAGTAAAGCCAACTACTATAATTCACTCAAAAACTTTGGGGGAAAAACAGCAGCTTGAAAAATATCCATGGAAACAGAAAACGCTACACCATTTAACAATTCTGCTCAGAGTAAACATGAGCAAATTACATATTTCTCACAGAATATATACATTTCTATTATCAAAAATCAAGTGACTGAAATTTTGAAAAATTTCAAGTAGTTTTTCATTTTAAATGATCTGTGTAAGACACTGATCAAGGAAAACTTTGATTGTATTGTCTCAAAGAACACCCAAATTTTCAAAGAGAAGTCAATTCATTGCCTCAGATCTCAAACTTCTGATTAAACATTTTTTTCATCTGTTAGGGAATGTCAGCTAAATAGAAAGATTAGTTTCTCTCAAGAAGATAAAATTGTAGCTGAGTTGAAAGACCAGGTAGGTTATCATTTTCAAGCAAGAGATAGCTTCTTCCTCGTTGCTTCATTTCAGGGTCTGATTTGTGCTGTAAGTGTTCTTACTCAGCTTTTGAAAGCAGACATCTGCTCAAGTGTTTCAGTACGCATGTGCAGGTGACTAGGTTACGGAGTCAATGAGAGTAATGACATGTAACGACATTGTGTTCTTTTTATCAATAGTAACTGGATGATGTAAGAGTTTAAGATTTTCTGTGCTAGCAAATCAAGCGGAAAATTTCCTTGAATGCCTGCAAATATTACACGCCGAGTGAGATAACGCAGACACACAAAAACACACACTGCGTCATTATTTATGTCAGGGACTAACAAGAGCCAGATGTGTAAAGGAAGTAGGATCGTGAGGATCAGGAGCTTGGGAGAGAAGCAAACAGACAATACGTGTTCAGTGAGGTGAGTGTGGGATGGAGGTCAACTTCAACCGGAAAGATCAAAATGGTTCTCTCTATGGTATGCCTAGCTTACATCAGAAGCAATTCTAAAGTAAAAAGAATAAAGCAAATTTACTGACAGGGGCTTTGCCTTATCCTGTGACTCAAAAGAAATTTCTATATAGAAACTCATTATAAGTCGTTCTAAAGAACAAGGACTTTGTTTTAAAATGTGTCATGGAGTTGATGAAAATATTTATCTCTATAAACAAAAACGCTAAATAAAGCTTTAAAAAGCAATTCTATGAGAAGTCATAATCATAAACTTAAAGCCTTTAGGTGACCTGACCATCTAAAAATAGATTTAGGTATGTGGGTTCTAGGCCAGATTGAATGCCTTTCAGGCAATTATTAGTTGTTGATAAACATTTCGCAGTGGGGTTTGTAGTTTCCTTCTAGTACACGGTGATAGAAAGTTCACGCTGGAGAAGGGATGTATGTAGTGAAGTTCATGCTGGAGAAGGGATGTATGTAGATGAAGTTCATGCTGGAGAGAGATGTATGTAGATGACGTTCAGGCTGGAAAAGGGATGTATGTAGATGAAGTTCAGGCTGGAAAAGGGATGTATGTAGATGAAGTTCAGGCTGGAAAAGGGATGTATGTAGATGAAGTTCACACTGGAAAAGGGATGTATGTAGATGACGTTCAGGCTGGAAAAGGGATGTATGTAGATGAAGAACTTGTTATAACTCAACCGTCCTGACTTTTGAATAGATAAGGAATTTGAAGAACTCAGGAGACACGTGAAAGGCTGAGTAATGGGCACATGATGACATCAGTCATCAGGAAATGCAAATTAAAAACATATGGAAATGCCACTTCACCAGGATGATGAAGAGTTTTTAAAGATTGGGCACAGAAGTAAAGAAAACGGAACATTCACATATGACTGGCCAGAATTTAAAATGATGTAGTTACACTGAAAGCAATTTGGTAATTTCCTAAAAAGTTAAACAGAAATTTACATTTTTAAAAATCTTACAGAAACTATCTACAGATGTCTACCAAGAAAAACAATTAACATTAATGTCTACACAAACTTCCACCCTATATTCATAGTGTTGTTCCTAGCAGCTAGCCACCTAAAGAAGAGAATATGCTCTCACAGGTAATGGATGAAGTATCCACATGATAGACTATCAAATCTAACAACAAACAAAACCAACAAATAACATTTTAACAGAAAGAAATCACATAGGCTATAACATGCATAAACTTAAAAATGTGATGTCAGTGGGGAAACAAAGACCAATCAATATAAAATGACTAGAAAAGGCCATCCATAAATACAGACACTAAATAAAGGTAGCTTAGTAGTTACCTGGGGTCCGAGATGAGAGTGGGAATTATGTATAAATGGGTGGATCCAATAGGTACTCTTATTAGCGTGATGTTCTGAAAAATGGATTATGGTAAGGAATGTGCACTTCAGTAGGACTGAAGAAAGCTCACTGGATTGCATGTCTTGAGTTTTCAGCATATGTGTTCCATATTTTAATGAAGTTGTAAGAAAGAAAAGTTTGTTTCTAATCCCCAACTGAGGTTGGGATAAAAACAGCTTCTTGTGAAATTCCCTAGAACACCCTGGAAGAGATCTCTTTCTCAAGAGTTGTTTTTATGTATTAATTTTTTTCAATAAAATATACCATTTCTGAAAATTGTTAAGCCCATATAAGTGGTTCTTAAAAGCCAAATTCCTTTGATGTCAGGAATGTGTTACTTGGTCCATTTGGTAACAGCTATACGGATCAATTTATCACAAATAAAAATGTCTGATTTTTCTTTTCGACTTTGGGATAAAGAGGAAGGAGCCACCCACAAGAAACCAAAAACCTTACATCCAGAGGTAGCATTTCAAACCAAAGCACATCCACAGATATTCCTGAGTCTCGGATCAGCACTGGAGATCCTTCTACCCGTAAAACCAGAGCTCTGGTCTAGTTCTCGCTCTAGGAATTGCCTCAAATTTCAACGTCTATACCACAATCAAGTCCCAAGACCAAAACTAACTCATTCAGGCTGTTGGATTCCTTCCTCAGTTAGAGGCTAAGATTCCATCAACCCGTCAATACTCATACAGTCCAATCCATGAAGTCTCACTTCACAAAGGAAAGTGTCAAGTACAACTTACTTCTGAGTTTTTTCCTGAATTTTACTTGTTCTCAATGGGTGGGGTGGGGTGGGGTGGGGTGGGGTGGGGAGGGTCTCCCTTGAGATTTTACTGTATGTATTATCTAAATGGCAGGGTAACAAAATATCACAAGGCTGCAGTAGAAAAGCCAGATATAAGAGAAACCTGGCTTTTCAACTGGCAACCACACCCAGGACCAGCCGAGTACTCCATTGACATAGTAGGCTAATGTGGTCAGCTCCTGCACATTTTAAAAGACAAACTCTGCTTCTTTTAAAATGCAAAATTCCTTATTTCTAAAGAGTAAAAGCCGTGTGTGTACATACATGCCCCATCCTACAAACCAACTAAAACACGTCTAAGGACCCAACCTGATTCAATCTAGCATCTTGTGACGTTTGCATACAGAATTCTTACACTGTGGTGCAGGAGGCTGTGCTCGCTGCAGAGGGAAATATCCAACCAAAACAACTGTTTCTGCTTTTTCTCCTCAGACGGTTACTTTCATGTTGGAGCTGGCTCAGGTGCAAGCTCTCTGGATTTCCAATCCACTGAGGCGAAACTCAAAAGATAAGCAGACTGGGGTGATTTGTGCAAATTCGAACATCCCCTGAAAGCAAACTTCGCTGAGTTTCCCTGACTTGTTCTGTCTATTACATTCGAGGGACCCTACATCAAACACTCCATATTCTCACCAATCTAGAAGCATGTTCAAGTTATTTTCTGCAGTATCACAATATCAGTTAAAAAAAAACTTAGACATCATTAATGCCATCTCTTCACTCTACTGGTAAAGAAACCAAGACTCAGAAAGTCCAAATAACTTTTTTAGGTGCCACAGTGACTGGCTGGCAAACTGGGACAGAGCCTCGGGTGTTAAGAGTTCAGTCAGGTTCTTTTCTATTCTACTGTATGGCTGTGGAAGGGAAGCCAAGAAGAGAAATCCTTGAAGAAAAGAGTCTTTCAAACTTAAGTTTGCCTTTTCAGAATTAGTTCAGTTCACATGCTTTCTTCATGTCAACCTAATTTTACCAGCTCTAATCAAAACTGGTCACCCTCAAGAAAAGAGACCAAAGGGGAAGAAGGCTATTCCTAGTTGTGAACTCACTGAAGCTGAAGCTTCTAATCAATGCTTTAGGTAGTTTACATGTCAAGTTTTTAAATAAGATCACAACCGGAACTAGCCTCTCCCCCTGCTACCCCACTTACTACATTCCCAGAATTACTCAGTACAGCGATGTTTAAGACTGGCTGCCCGACTTTTAGATTTCTTACCACATTTTTTGCATTCATATTGTGCGTTAGTGTGAGTTTTCACATGTTCAACGAGGATTGTGCTCCGAGTAAAGGCGGCTCCACAGTAATCACATTTGTAGGGTTTCTCTCCAGTATGACTTCGGAGATGTAAATTAAGAGATGAACTCTGTCTGAAAGTCTTCCCACACTCTTTACATTTGTACGGTTTTGCACCGGTGTGACATCTCAGATGACGACCGAGGCGGGAGTGAGTAGGGAAGGCTTTATCACAGTGGGTACATTTGTAGGGTTTTTCTCCTGCATGTAGTCTTTGATGATAGAGGATAGTACTAAAAAGGCTAAAGGACGAGCCGCAATCCTTGCACACATATGGTTTCTCGCCAGTGTGGATTCTTTGATGTCGAGTAAGGCAAGAATTCTGTCTGAAGGCTTTTCCACAATCATTACACTTGTAGGGCTTCTCTCCAGTGTGTATCCGTTGATGTTTTGAGAGAGAGGAGCTAAGCGTGAAGGATTTCCCACACTCCTGACACTTGTATGGTTTCTCTCCAGTGTGAATTCTCTGGTGTTGGCAAAATGACGAGCTGTCATTGAAGGACCTCCCACAGTGTTTACATTCATAGGGCTTTTCTCCAGTGTGAATCCTTTGATGCTTCTCGAGAACTTGTGAGCCAACAAAGTATTTTCCACATTCATTACACTTGTACTGCTTTCCTTTCTCGTCAGGTTTTTTATGGGGTTTAGATGGCCTAGCTTTGTAAGCTTCTCTACATTCAATACACATGGAGCGTTGTGAACTACTGCCAAGGGCTTTCCCACATTTCCTACACTTACTGGGCTCTTCGGTTGCAGGCCCTTTGTCTTTATTTGAGGTTTCACCTTGAAATAAATTCTTCTGGCATTTTTCACATTGAGAGCTTTTACTATGATACCATGAGTTTTGAGTAAAGGCTACCCCACACTTACTACACTTGTGGGTCTTACTCAACGAACCAATTCTCGGCTGTCTCTTATGTTTAGTAAGAGATGAAGAGTAAACCAAGCCTTTCTCACTTCCACTGGATTTCCTTGACTTTTCTGTACCGTGTTCTTTGCGGGTCACAAGATCTGAGTGAAAGCTGAAGGACTTCTTGCCTTCCTTGGACCCCTGGGACTGTTTTGTTAGGTAGGTTCTCCGATGTTTAGCTGCATCCGAAGTTTGTTTAAAATTCTTTCCAGAGGGAGTCTTTTTTGAATCAGAATCTTTACTGTGATGGCTACTGTGCTTGCTATGATCTTTCTTGGACTTGCCATATCGTTTCTGGAACTCTGCCTTCAAGCCATAACCATTATCACTAAAGCAGTAGTCTATTGTCTTCTCTAAAGTGAGGTCTTCCAGAAAAGCATCCAATTCACTTCTAGACTTGCCTTCTAAAAGAGATAACAAAGCAAGTATTTCCATTTGCAATAAAGGAAGCTGCTATATTTGGGGCTGACACAGGAACACAGTAATACTTTTAAGAGAGGAGCTAAAAGCCAAACAGTTTATAATAAAAAAGAGATATGGCTTAGATAGTTACCAATTACAGCTTTATAAAATAGGCAAGAGATAAGTGATACAGGAAAGCAAGATGAACATAGAGGCTAGGGAAAATACTGTGGGAAAAGAAAAGCTTGTGCTTTATGTGAGGAAGGTTGCAGGTTCTCACGCTTCTTTCCAATTTCTGTACCACGGTTGAATCTATTTCTACTTATTCTCCATACCCAAACTTTATCTTCATGTCCTTCCAGAATGTCCAGCTCCACAATAAGGACCTCATTTGCATGGTTTCACTGTCTCGTCACAACAACCCGATGAAGTACATCATGTACTGTACTTTATGGACATTCACAGTGGGCACACAGTGTCAGAAGCTTGCCCAAAGTCACATGCATAGTAAGCGGTAAAAGCTAGATTTTAAATTCTTTTTATTTTTATTTTGTACGAGTGTTCTGCCTGCATGTATGTCTGTGTGCTACATGCATGCTATGCTTGTGAAGGCCAGAAAACTGGAGTTACTGATGGTTGTGAGCTGTCACATGGGTTCTGGGAACCCAGGTCCTCAGGAAGGACAGCTGGCCCTCTTAACTGCTGAACCATTTCTCCAGACCCTAAAGCCATATTTTAATTTGATAGCACAGCCCATCTTTTTGATCCCTATATTATACAGTCACTCCTCAAAGCACACAAATGGCATTAATTTTATAGAAAATCCCAATCTCTTCACCAACATGCAGCATAACCAATGGTAAGTTTGTAAACATTACCACAACCTGGCTCTATCAATCCTGAAGACATTATTTTTATTTTTAAATTGTTTTATTTTTATTTTATGTGCATGAGTGTTTTTACCTGCACGTGTGTCTGTGTGAAGGTGTTTGAACTCCTGGAGTTGCAATTACAGACAGTGGTGAGCTGCCATGTGGGTGCTGGAAATTGAACCCTGGTACTCTGGAATAGGAGACAGTGCTCTTAACCACCAAGCCATCTCTCCAGCCCTTCTGAAGGCATTTAAATCAGAAATCTATTGTTCTTTCTAGATCACTGTCCTTTTAATCCTATTATTTGAACCTTAAAACCTAATACTTAAAATGCAATGCCCCAGTGCATTTTAATAAATCTGACAGGCTCAAAAGTTTGAAGTCTGCTAATTAACATGGAGCTTTCTCCCAAACAATATATTGTTTTCCTCAGAACTTTGAATTCATTTATTAAGTATATTATTCACTCTGGCTTTCCCCCGTTATTTAGTTTTCCTCTCGGTATGTGCATGAATGTGAGAATGCATGTGCCCTTGTACATCCATGTGGAGATCAGAAGAGGATGTCTGGTATCTTCTACGGTTCCTCACCCCCCTCCCCCAGACAGGGCTTCTCTTTGTAGCCCTGACTGTCCTGGAACTCATTATGTAGTCCAGACCTGCCTCTGCCTCCCCAAGTGCTGGGATTAAAGGTGTGCACCACCACTGCCCACCTAGCTCACTCTCCACTTTAAAAAAAAATACAGGTCTTTCATTGAACCAAAAGTTAGTCGTTTCAGCTAGTCTAGCTGGGCATCAGTAGCCTAAAATCTACCAGTGTCTATTGCAAGACGGGGATTACAGGCACAACATCCACGCTTAGCTTTTACATGGGTCCTGGAGATTCTATCCTGAGTCTCCACGCTTTCATAGCAAGCATTTTACCCATTCAGACATCTTCCCAGCCCCTCTCCTAGCTTTTAATCGTAAAAATCACATAAGCAGTAGGGCAGTGGTGGCACTCGCCTTTAATCCTAGCATTTAGGAGGCAGAGGTAGACAGATCTTTGAGTTCAAGGCCAACCTGGTCTATGTGGCCAGTTCCAGGACAGCCATGGCTACACAGAGAAATTCTGTCTCGAAAACTAAAAGAGGGGAAAAAAAGACCACATATCTTCCTAATTGTTTTTCTTTGCTTGTTTGGTTTTTCAATGCAGGGTTTCTCTTTGTAGCCCTGGCTGTCCTGAAACTCAACTCTGTAGACCAGGTTGACTTCGAACTCACAGAGATCCGCCTGCCTCTGCCTCCCAAGTGCTGTGAATAAAGGCATGCACCACCACTGCCTGGCCCTACTTTGTTTAATAGACAATTATAAAGCTCAAAATCCTATTATTCACAAGTTATGCAAAATTTTCCATATGTTTAGAAAAAATTAACATGTATTGTTATTTTTCTTTTATATTTCCAAGATTATTGGTAAATTTTGAAAATGATTTTTTTTTCAAGACAGGGTTTCTTTTTGTAATAGCTCTGGCTGTCCTAGAACTCGCTTTATAGATCAGGTTAGCCTTGAACTCATAGAGGTTCACCTGCCTCTGCCTCCCAAGTGCTGTGATTAAAGGCATGCGTCACCACTGACCAGCTGAAAATGACATTTTTAATCAATTATATGATAATCCATCCTATATAATTTGTTAATTTCCTTATTGAATGTTTATCAACTTATGTCTCTACAGTTAGGGGTATAGTTCAGTGGTAGAATGTATGCTTAGCATTCATGAGACACTGGGTTCAGGCCTGTATTTTGTGTGTATGTGTGTGTGCACGCGTGCGCACACATGTGCGTGCACATATGTGTAACTTTACATAATACCTAAGAAATAAAATGCCTCAATACTTACCTCTAATCAATGATCCTTAAGTACCTACATATTCAATTAGTAACAGTATTGTGGCTTTAAATGTATAGTCCCATTAGTGACAAAGTATGAACTTATTCATGTTCATAAGCCATTACCATTTTCAATTTTGTCAGCTATCTGCTCAAGTTGTTTGTTCATTTGTTCTAAATTACATACTGCTGGCTCACTATTAATTTGTGTAAGTTAAATAATTATCTATATGAAGTCTGTCTTTCTCTTCACATAAATGGCTTTTTAACATGTAATGTACAGTACTGCAAAACAGTGCAAACACACATTTTGGGGATTAATCTCTAAATTGTTGCTTAAACATAATAAAACAATTTTTTTCTTAATTTATGCAATTATAATGGAAACAGCTGAGAGGCTGTGCTGTAGAATAACCCTTCTGTACGCTGTGAATATGTATTGCTCTCGTTGGTTAATAAAGAAGCTTGCCGGGAGGTGGTGGCACACGCCTTTAATCCCAGCACTTGGGAGGCAGAGGCAGGTGGATCTCTGTGAGTTTGAGACCAGTGTGGTCTACAAGAGCTAGTTCCAGGACAGGCTCCAAGGCTACAGAGAAACCCTGTCTCAAAAAAAAAAAAAAAAAAAAAGAAGCTGGTTTAGCCTACAGCAAGGCAGAATAAGGCTAGGCAGGAAAGCCAAACTAAAAATACAGAGAGGAGAAGGGTAGAGTGAGAGAGATGTGAGCCAGCTGTCAGAGGAGCAAGACATGCTAAAAAACAGGCAAAGCCACAAACCCATGTGGCAAAATGTAGATTAACAGAAATGGGTTAATTTAAGTTGTAAGAGCTCATTAGTAATAAGCCTGAGCTACAGGTCAAACAATTTGTAATTAATAGAAGCGTTTGTGTGATTATTTGGGACTGGGCGATTGGGACAAAAAAGCTCTGCCTTCATTTACAAGGCTGATTAAAATAAATTCTTTAGAAAATTCAAATTTTTAAAAAATAAAGGTACTAATATATGTAATGGTATCTCTATATTCAACATATTAGATACAGTTATTTTTAAATTTTAGGAAGAGTCAGAGGAAGATAAAGGAAAAACCAAATCCCTTGAACATTATATCTAATAAAAACTAACATAAATATTAACATTAATGTTTCTAGATGTTAAAAACCCATAAATATTAACCTGTACATTTAGACATATGAGCATTTTACTCATAAAAATGGAATTATTATACATGTTGACTCCTTGAATTCCCACTTACCTTTCGAGATTTAAGTTCAAATGCTAATTAAGTTATTGTTCCCTTATACAGATTCTCCTTGATTTACAATCAAATTATGTATTAGTAAAGCCATCGTAAGCTGAAAACACCCTAAGTAAAAATGTATTCAACACACCCAACATGCGCTGGGGCTTTGAAACATGAGGTTACATGATCATGATTGTGCTTAGCGATGCTGCTGCTCAGCCTTGCAAAAGAGTGATCAGATCACACGCTGTGAGTCAAGTGTAATTTCTACTGGATCTGCATCATTCTGCATCATTAAAGTAAAAAAAGAATCCTAAAATGCGCATTGTGAGTCTGGTCTATAATCCCAGAAACTCCCACAGTTCTTTTTCTATATGCCATTCTTATGGCCTACACTATGTGACTAACACCCTAGTTCTGCTAATTGGTCTTTTAAGTGTCCATAATAATGTGCTTCTCAGATCTGCTGTGGGGAGACTGCCTGCCTGCCCGTCACACCCCCTCTCACTGTCAATGATGAAGCACACAGGCACTCCAGGACCATGTCTTTGAGGTGTGGAACCCCTCTCATGTGATTGTTGCCTGGGGCCTCCTCTGTGGCCTTGCCTAGATTTGCAAACCATCTGCAGCTTCAAATCCTTTCTCCCCACCTCCTTCCGTCCTCCTCACTTGGAGGTTACACCCGCACTGTGTTCTCACGGCAATCCAAATCCCTTCTCCATTTTTCTTCACTTGATTCCTCTCAACACATCTTCAGTTTGGGGAAATCACATCTTTTCGGAGAACCCAATCCAACAGTGTCCCCATTAAAATGAGCATTCCAGGAAGATGAAGGCTCTCTTCTAATCAGTCAGCTTGATATTCTAGCATGAGATCCACCCAGCATTTCAAAGGGTTTTTTCCCCCCATGGTTTTCATTTCCTTCTTACCTTTTTCAAACTCACCTGGTCTGGGGTCTTTTGAGATTTCTTTTTCCAGTACCCTTGGCAACTTAACCCACTTCAGCTGGGAAATCAAATCAAAGTTGGAAACTGGAGAGCCTGATCAGAGAAAAGACCAGAAAATGATTGCTTACACATAGAACAAAGATGATCCAGTGTTGCACAGATTCTAATTGTTATTAATAATAAAAACCCAGAGGCAGATATAGGGGTTAATGCTGAAGATCAGATAAACAGAGGGGCCGGCCACTAGAGAGTTCTTACCTCTACCAATACTCGGTTGGAATGGGCGATCCTATCTTCAGACTGCATCTCCAGACTGCATTTGTCTCCACCAAACCTCAGACTGCAATGCTCCTCAGACTTGTCCCACCTTCTGTTCCTCTCTCTGCCCAGTCATAGCACTCCTGTCTCCACCTCCCTAGTGCTGGGATCACCTTTGTGTGAGCTCAGTTTCTCTTTTGACAGATTCAATCTTGTGTAGCCCAGGGTGGCCTTGAACTCACAGAGATCCCTCCACCTGACCTCTAGTGGCTTAGCTCTGCCCTCTGATCTTCAAGCAAGCTTTATTTGTTAGAACACAAATAAAATATAACTACAACCCAGCATTCATATTTAATCTGTTTCTCTAAGGAAGATGAAGACGCCATCACCGAGGACAACAAAATGATGTTTGACATTTCCAATGCAGTGAAGCAACAACTTGTTTTAGGAGGAAATATCACATAAAGTACACTTACAGGTTCCATTTTTAGGAGTATTCATGGCAGGTCTTGGATGCCCAGCAGATACAGTTAAAACAGTCACATGGCATTTATCTTTCATATAGGTAACGGGCTGAAGAAGCTACCCTCTTAGAAGCTAGATCATGAAGAGAAGACGTCTTACCCAAAAATTCTAGGTTCCTTAAGTTTTCCAGCAGCATTTCCTTATATAGCTCCCTCTGAGACGGCTCCAGCATCTTCCACTCTCCTCTGGTAAAGTTCACAGACACATCCTCAAATGTTACCGCTTCCTAGAAGATCGAACACAGAATCTTTGCATTGTGTTAGTTCCCAACAGACCTTAAGGATTCAGGGAAGTGGTTAGGATATAAGCAGTCTTAATGCATCCATGTTATCTCTGTGTGTTTTGCTAGGAACCGAACTCAGGGCCTGGTGCATGCTAGGTACGTGCTCTGTTGCCGAGTACATCCTCAACCTTTTTTACTTTGTATTTTGAGATAGTTGCTCACTAAGTTGCTTAAGCAAGTTCTGAACTAGACAGAGTTCCACCTGCCTCGGCTTCCAGAGTAGCTGGAATTATAGGCCCATGGCCAACCAGGCCTGGGAAAGTTTTAATTTTTTAAAAGAATTTATTCTTTTTATGAACATGCATGTTCTGCCTATATGTATGTATGTATGCTGCGTGCATGACTTGTGCTTCTAGAGGTCAGGAGAGGGTGCTGGATCTCTGAAATTGGAATTGGAGACAGATGTAGCCTGACATGGAGGTGCTGGGAACTGAAATGGGGTCCTTTGCAAGTACAGTCAGTGCTCTTAACCGCTAAGCAATCCCTCCAGGCCAGGCTTGGAAATTTTTTTAAAGCTTCAAAGCAAGGTTCAGAGTCCATTCAACCATTATAAGAAACACAGAACAAGGGTACTGTACAGATCTGACCATTCCCACTTGAGAATCTAGCATTAAATATTGACTGTACAAGAATTCTCTAAACTCTTAACACTGATCAAGTTAACCCTAAAACATTCATTCCTAAGAGTGAAAGGAAAATCATACACTAGGGTCTGAACTGCCATTCCCCATCCTCAAATCTGTAGACTAGAAGCTAAGTACAGGTAATAGTTAAATATGTAACAGCAGCTATTACAGACTTCAGTCACGTGAAGCAGTGATGCTTGTTATTACTCAGAGCCTGGGCTGGCCTCAAATTCAACAGGATCCGCCTGTTTCGGCACCGGCACCTCTAGGACTGGATTACAGGTGTGCGCCGGCAAACCAGCCTGAAGCAGTATTTCAAAATATATAATCAAAAAGAATCTGGTTTGGTAATATATACTCAGGCTTACAAGTATGTCACTCACACTCACAAACAAGGATACTAACTCATGAAAATCACTTTTTTCTTTTCCTTTTTTTCCCCTTTCGGACTTGCTTGGAAACCACACTGGCTTCAAACCAGCCATCCTGACTTAGTTTTCTGAGTTCTGGGATTACAGGCACATCCTACCCATTTTCTATGTGATAGATGTATAGCATCCTCTGTGGGAGGGGAGCAGACAACAGCGTCTCTTTGTACTTGGATTAGCAGCTTAGCAGCTTGCCAATGCCCTACCATGTAATGAACACCAAGGCCCTGCGACTTCAAACAACAGAAATACATTTTTAGTTCCAAAGGCCAGAAATAGAAGATCAAGGAGCTGTATTTTCTTGAGCCTCTGGGAGAGAGTCCATTTGCCTCTTCCAGCATCCCGTGGCTGCTAGCATTCCTTGGCCTTCCCTGGCCTGTGGCCCAGTCACTCCAAATTGCCTCCCTCTCTCTATAATCAACTCTGTGTTCACATTTTCTCTGCTTCTCTAATAAGGGCATTTGTGACAGTCGTTAGGGCCTGCCCATATAATCCAGGACCAACTCCCCATCTTTCCAATTCTATATTATTTTATTTATTATCACTACTACTACTTCTACATTTCAAAACAGGGTTTCCCTGGCTGGCCTTGAATTCAGAGATCTGCCTGTCTCTGCCTCCTGAGTGCTAGTCTGGTTAAAGGTGTGTGCTGCCACTGCCCAGCCATCTTTCCAATCTTAGTAGCACCCATTCTTCATCTTAAAACCTCTATCTTAACAACACTTGCAATGACTGATTTTTCTTCAAGCAAAATAATATTCACAAGTTCCCGGCACCAGGAAGCAAACCTACTCCTGAGCTCATTACTGCTCTACTGTAGAACTATTACTTGTTACTATAATTTTTTTTCCTAACTGGTAATTACTAGTACTGGCAACTTACTGATCCATAACCAGTTGCTTTCCCCAGCTACTGCATGAGTTCTAGTCTTATTCGGATGGCCCCAAGGCTTTGCAAATAGACAGTAACATTGTCTGTTGTAAATGCCTTTGTCTCTTACACTTTAGCCCTGACATCACTTGCTTGACTGCAATGTTCAGGAAATACAGATCCTTTTGCTTACGTTGTTTTGCTTTTATTTCTATTTTTAAAAATTTCCTGATTCTACCCAGGTGGGGATGTTCTTTATTATGTTAGGGAAATAAAATTCTGTTTCTACCTAACTCCTTTTGTCAAGAGTAACTTTTGAGTTTTAGTAAATGCTTCCCCCCCAAAAAAAATTGGGGGGGGGTGATGATGGTACATAAGCATGCTACAGAATGTCTGTGGGGATCAGAGAACAGCCTGCTGGAGTTGGTTCTCTCCTTCTACCATACAGACCCTGGGACACAATTTAGGTCATCAATCTCGGCTGCAGGAGCCTTAACTCACCCAGCCGTCTTACTGGCCTTAGATAATTTTGTCTAGCATCAAAATTATGTTACAGTCTGTGAATCTACATAAACAGCAAGTAAACAGTGACCTACAAATTGTTTTGATTGATTCTGTATCCTTCTGACCCTCACTAATAGCTCAGTTTCCACTGAAGAATGAAAACCAGTGAAAGAAAACTTACACGTGGCTCCACATCTGGAGGAACAGCCACCATCTCCTCTTCTCCCAAATCCTCCACTTTGCACACAGCAGAATCTTGAGTGCTAAGATCTGGGGAAGGGAAAAGTCAATCTGGTCTTTCAGCTCCATTCTTTGTTCCAAATCCAAACTCACCACAACCCCATAGCTTGGGTTGGACTGATTTGCTAAAATGGCTCACAGAAAGTGTTTATTTGCTTATTATTTTTTTTACAAAGGATATTAGAAAAGACACAAATAAATAGCCAGATGAAAAAGCTGCATAAGGCAAAGCCTATAGAAAAAGGTTCAGAGCTCCTAAACTTAGTCACAGCCTGGATACACCCAGATAAAAACTCCCTGAATGCCTTTTTCAGGTATACCACCCTCCAGGAATCCCCATATTTCCAGATTTCTGTAGGACAGTGTCATCACATAGGCATGACGAATGACATCATTGGTGAGCAACTCAGCTCTCTGGGGGTGGGGGCTGTGAGTTCCATCCCTCTACAGCTGCACTGGAAATCAGCCTCCATGTGTGGTCACTTCTGGACACTGCAAATATCATCTCATTAAATTCAGGCATGGCTACAAGGGGTCTATGGTACATGACAAGATGACTGCATCTATCAAGGGTTCTGGACCAGGTTTCAGGAACCAAGGAGGAATGGACAAATATTTTAATAAGAAGGCATTTATTGCTCTAGTCACTTGGGAAATGACAGGGTTATAGGGGCTGCAGGCCAAGGAAGAGATGAAAACTCAAATATCTATTTCTTAATACCACAGTGTTTTCCTGGCCCTCTGGGGAGACTTCAGAAATCAATTTTTCCTTCCTTTAGGACACAGAACCACCAGAGATAGTTTTTTATATTAGAAAATAGGCTTTCCCCCACTATTTCATCACAAAACAGAGTTCCTTCCTTCCACAAGCCCTTAGCTGTAAAACACTTACTTTGTATAATAAGTTGAAATATTTCTAATGTATAAGATGGATTAAGGTAAACCAGCCTTGCTCAAATGTTACTTGCAGCCGTTTATTGAACTTACAGATGTTACTTACAGCTTAGTTTATTGAACAAAGGCACTAAGCTGGTTAAAAAGACCAACTATGTCTCTGGGATTCCCAGCTGATTCCTAAGGATCATAGTTAAGAAGCAAGAGAACTCTATTGAAGGGGAAAGAGCAGAGGGTGGGGTTCTGGGTGAGCTCATTGAGATCTTATGGTTGGGACACTGGGTCAAGACCCCATGAGGAGCCTGAAGTGACTAAACACACTGAACATCCCTAGATGATGACTTGCGTTCAAATACGAGAAAGACTTTCTCCAGATCATACTCTACCATCTTATAACAACAACTATAGGTGGTTTTACTGACCAGACAGCTGGGGAAAAATTAAGAATTATATAAAACCATATAAGAGGAGCAATTTAAAAAAATTGTTCTTTTTTACCAATGGCTGCTAGCAATAGATTTCACTGCAGGGGACTCCACACAGAGGTCAGGATTTTGGAGAAGCAGTGAAGGAAAGAATGGATTCTACCACGGGCTCTAACTAGCTAGGAGGAAGTACTGTTTGCTGCCACCAATTTAATTTGTGGTCACACAAGTAACTGGGATGCCTAAAACGTGGGCTGCCTGACTCCTCTCTGATTTATCACCGCAACATGCTAATTTTTCAACCTTAGAGCCTCTAAGAAGAACTCAAATGCAGACCTGATTGCCAGTCATCTGTAAAATAGAATGTCTTCCCTTAATCAGTGGTTCTCAATCTTCCGAACGCAGCGACCCCTAAATACAGTTCACGTTGTGATGACCCATAACCATACAATTATTTCTGTTGCTACTTCAGAACTGAATGTTGCTACTGTAATGAATCATAATGTAAATATCTGATATGAAACCCCTATGAGAGGGTCGCAACCCACAAAGGGTCTCGACCCACAGGTTGAGAACCACTGCCTTAAATGTTCCCTCATCTCTGAATATATGATTTTAACTCTTCATTTTCAATCTTAGCAGTCTTGCTTCTTCTGAGAGGTTTAGTTCAAGTTTTAGGGGATTCCTCGTGTCCACCCCCACTTCTACCCGCAACTCTCACCTTCCCTTTCTTCAAGTGTTTGGTTCAAATCTTCTACCAGGGTCACCACCTCCACACTACTCTTGGGATACTGAGAATTCACCCAGATCCTCATCTCTCCAGGCAAAACCCTCAGGAACTGCTCAAACACGAGCCGCTCTAAGATCTGCTCTTTGGTGTGAACGTCTGGTCTCAGCCACTGCTTGCAGAGGTCCCAGAGCTGATTCAGGGTTTTTCTGGGCCCTTCTTCTTGTGAGTAACAAAACCACCTGAACTTCTGCCTGAAAGAATCTAGGTCATCAGCATATCCTCTTAAGATCCTTTCTTGGACCCTAGATGTATCCACTCCAGGGACCCTGCTTTGTTCAAGTGAAGCCAAAGCTGGAGGGCCTGGGGAGATGGCTGTCAGCATGGTTGAGGGCACTAAAGCTTGCATTGTGTCACCAGCAGGAATCCAGTCCTGTTTAGACTATCTGAGTATGTATGATCTGCCAACAGGTACTATCTGTGCACAGCAAACTACCAATGTCTCCAGGAGTCCAATTTAGAGTCTTGAAGGAACTGTCAAGAAGAAACAAAAGACATTAAATGAATAAACAGATTGTTAATTCCGAAAATATTGACTTGTATCACCAATGCATGCACCCCCTCCCCCACACCTATACATTTAGAGACACAGGAGAGCTCATTCCAACCAACCAGTCTATTAACGGGAGAATATTTTTTTTTTTAAGATTTATTTTGTTAACAGCATTCTTCTCCCTGAATGTATGCCTGCTCGCTGGGAGAGGGCACCAGATCTCACTATAGATGGTTGTGAGACATCATGTGGTTGCTGGGAATTGAACTCAGGACGTCTGGAAGGGCAGCAAGTGCTTGCAACCTCTGACCCATCTCTCTAGCCCCATAGAAGGAAAATCTTTACAGACTAAAAACTGAAAGGTTCAATAAAGATAATTAAATATACTCTGCAAGCAGACAGGTACTTCAAACCTAATACTAGTCCTACAAACAAAATGAATGGAAGATCCGCTAGTTCCAAGAGATTGAGTCACAAATACAGGTTAAATACAGGTCCTGCCCTTTCAACAAACACTTATTTCCTAGCAGTTGCTCAACTCAGAAGTCTGATTTCGTATATGACTATCAAATTTCCTCCCCCATCTTGCTTTCCACATAATAAATAACCAAGCTCAGACCCTCTCCACCTTAACATTTATTTTTAGATTTATTTATTTTATATGTATGAGTGTTTTCCCTGCCTGTATGTATGTGTACCATGTGTGTGTCCATGGAGGTCAAAAGAAAGCCTTGGATCCCCTGGAGTTGGAGTTACAAAAGGTTGTGAGCTGCCACGTGGTTGTTGGGAACAGAACCTGGGTCCTCTGAAGAGTGACAAATGCTCTTAGCCTGGGGTCCACTCTCCTAAGTATATTGTCTGCAGTCAACTCTCACGCTGCAGCTAGAGGATTTCTCCTGATACTCAGAAGCTGACCCTATTATTTTCCTGCTTGGAAGCCCTCACGGGTTCACTAAGACCAAGTTCAATGCAGAAGGCACACAGAACCATCTAGAGATTTGCCTAGATACCTCACAGACCAACCTTGCAGCCACACAGAAATACTCCATACCAACACTCTCCTATTCTTAACACCAGGGCTTTCCACCCCCTCTTCCGTTGGAATGTCGCCTTCTCCCTCTTACTAATCCTTTACTCATTCTTCAAAAGATGACTCTTGGGGCTCAGGGCCGAACAGCAGTTTCTGCTCCGCAGAGGAACCAGGTTCGATTCTATTCTTGGCACCTACAAAGCAGCCCACAACCATCTGTAACTCCAGTTTCAGGGGATCCCACACCCTCTTCTGACATGCACACAGGGCATTCATACATGCAGGCAAAAGAGCCATAAACACACAATAAAACTAGGGCTGGAGATATTGTTCGGTGGTAGGATACTTGCCTAGCATGTGGAGGTCCTGGTTTCAATCCGCAGTAACACACACACACACACACACACACACACACGAACCCCATCACCAAAAGGGGGTAAATTCCACAAGAAACATATCAAAAACAAAACCCCTGATTCTTCTCAGTTGACCCACCACCACCATTCCCAAGCCCCACCTCCAACACCCCACCTCTACTCCTCCATCCCCTCCACCCCACCACCTTGTGACGCTTCCCTTTGATTCCCAAATGGCCTTTTGCACATAGCCTGGCCTGTGCTGCATGCATGCATGCATTTATTCATTCATTCCATAAATGACTGTGCATTTACAGATACGGGAATAGGTACTGTGGGTACAGGAGTGTACAGATCATTTACATCAAGGAAAGATGACCTGAGATGTACCACTATTCGGCAAGATTACGAGCCTCTTATTGCAATTAGCATAGTGTTAACTAACTACCCACCTCAGGACCTGACACACAGTGATGTCATTTACTTCTTTGCTAACCGTCAGGCGCCCACCATGTTACCTGGCGTCCCTTTGGACACCTGGGTCTCCGCAGTGACTGAGACATGCGCAGCTGCTTCACTAGAAGCTCCGTGAAAATGTGACGCAGGTAAAGGTTCTCAACTCAAGAGAGAAAAGCAGCGGTAATTTGCCCCACAGGTGTCAGCTGGCAAAACCCGGAGACGCTCTGGCTTATTAAGACTCAGGAGGAAGGACGATCCAGGGTTTTTAAGGGATACAGCCAGGGACGCTGCTAAACATCTAACAAAAGGATCACACACAAACACACGCACGCGCGAGGAAACAAACCAAGGAATTATACAGTTCAAAATACCAACGGTTTTCAAGCCCTGAGCAAGGGAGGCATGAATGGAAGGATGGGATGGCGCGCTGCTGCAGAAGTGCACGCCTCCGCAGCGGCAGCTGCAGAGCAGCGCCAGGTCCGTGGGATGCTCTGGGTCCTAATCCGCCCAAGGTATGTGCTCAGAGCCCGCAACCCGCGCAGCTCCAAAAACCAACGGCGGAAACCGATACCTGTACCAGCAACCGCAGCCAGCTGTACCGCAACAAGCTTTCAGAACCTTGTCCCACAGCAGCTGCGCACGCAAGCCGCGGGAGCCCCTGCGCCTGCGCAGAAGCTATGAACTACGAATCCCGGGGTCCGCTGGCCTTGATTTCAGAAACTCCTGTGCTTTCCATAGGCTCTTATCTGGCCTGTTGCGCATGGTTACTGAGAAGCAGCTGGGGGTTTGGCTGCTAAATTATTGCTGCGCCAGAGGCTTAGAGGCCTAGAACCCGCTTAAATTTTTAGCTCTATGCGGCCTTGTATCACGGCAACCTTAAATCTTCATCAGCTTCTCCCATCACCACCTTTCACTAACATGCAAAGTGAAAAATCCACCGAGGAAGCATTAGCTATGCATTCAATGCGAGCTATAAGTAACGCTGCAAATAAGTTACACAAATGCCATCTTCTGACTTCCACACCTGCCACCATGATCCGAGGCAAAGCACCAAGCATGCTTTGCCTGCACTGTTGCGATAGCATCTTGGTTTTTCCCTTCATCCCCTGTCCATCACCTGCACCATGGTTAGACAGATTATGTCCCTCTTTAGGAAGAACTGCTCAAAACTCTGGTTGCTTTTTCCCTGTGATAAAATATCTCGACAAAAGCAACTAAGGAGGAAGGGGGCCCGGAAGTCAAGGCGTCAGGAGTTTGAAGCAGCTGGTCACATCGCAACCACAACCAGGAAGCGGAGAGCAGTGGATGCATGCTGCTGCTCAGGTTCCTTTCTCCGTTTATACAATCTAGGATCCCCTGCCCAGGAATGGTGCCACCCACAGCAGGCAGGTCTTCCGATTTCAAATACGGCGGGAGATCGAGATCATTCCACAGAGGCACGCCCAAAGACTGGTCTCCCAAATAATTCTAGGGGTGGTTTCACTGATAATGGAAGACAGATCTGTGCAGTAATAGTATCAAGAAATGATAAAAATTCTGGAGTTTGGAGATGTACATCAGCTAGTGTTGGGCATGAACAAGGTAACACAAGTGTGGCCAATTACAGTAAAGATGATCACACCAATGTCTATCTCTGTACTTAAGATGTTCCTCCTACAAGTGCAAGGTTGATGTAGCTCCTTTGAGAGAAGTTTCTAGTTTTTTGAAACTAGGGTGATCTCTCTTAGCCCCATAGAATCCAGAAATGGGCAGAAAGGTACAGTTCAGGGGCACTGTGGACGCAAAGGACTGTGATGTGTGGTCCTGGGTTTGCTTCAGATTGTGTGTGTGTGTTGGAAAGTTTAAATGCAGAATTCGCTCATATAGCCCAAGTTTGTTTTTTTTTAAACATATAATAAAGTGGAGTCGTTCTCGTCTCTATAGCCTGGGATTTAAATTCTAACTAGAATCAGAGCGTTTACCCTAGAGATGGCTTCTTTCATTCTATAGTGAATCCATGAGATTTGTCAACACTGTTGCATATGTTTGTTAGTTGTTTTCATTGCTGCACAGCATTCTCCCGTGACCTGCTGTTTACATCACTTTCCTGTTTACCCAGCTCTCAACTCAGCATCTGGTCCACTTTGTGGATGGAGAAAGAAGTACACTTGTGTGCATGTGAGTACGTGTTTGGAAAGGGCTGCCTGGTTTTCCTGATTCCCTTCTAGAACAGAGGTTCTCAACCTGGGGGTTGAATGACCCTTTCACAGGGGTCATTCGCAGATATCCACATTATGATTCATAACAGTGGCAATATTACAGTTATGAGGCAGCAATGAAAATAATCTTATGATTGGGGTCACCACATGAGGAATTGTATTAAAGGGTCACAACATTAGGAAGGCAGAGAAACACTGCTCTAGAATCAACCTGAAAAGTCAAAGGCCTGTCTATTCCGTCCCACCTATTTTACAGAAAAGAAGACACAGTGCAGAGAAGAGGCATGCCCATGGTCACTTAGATAGCAAGCAAATTGGCAGCCAATCATCATTGAGTAGAAGCTTTTAGGGACGAGGAAGCACACCCTCCCCCATCTTTAGAAGCAAAAAGACAAAATATGACCTAGACTAGGTCATAGTCTAGCTCAGGTGGGTTTTGTTTGTCTGCTTGCTTTTTTCTATTCTTAAAAGATTTGTTTATTTGTATTTTATGTGTATGGATGTTTTTCCCATTTGTATGGTTATGCACCACATGCATGCTTGGTGCTTTTGAAGGCAGGCCAGAAAAGGGTGTCTGGTCTCCAGAGACTGGAGTTACAGATGGTTGTGGGCTGATAGGTAAGTGCCAGGAACTGAACCCAGGTCCTCTGCAAGAACAACCAGTGCTCTTAACAACTGAGTCATCTCTCCAGCTTTTGCTTGCTTGCTTGCTTGCTTTAGTATTACATGCTGGCTTACAATTTGTTCTATAGCCAAAGATGATGATCTTGAACTTCTGATCCTCTTGCCTCCACTTCCCGAGTGCTAAGATCACAGGCATGTGCCACCATGCTGGTTTTGTGGGATGCTGGGGCTTAAATCCAGGGTTTTATGCAAAGCACTCTACCAACTGAGCTACAGTCCCAGCCCCAAGGCGGTTGTTTTAAAACTTATTGATATTAGCTGCACACAGTGGTACACATCTGTAATCCTTGCACTCCAGTTAAGGAAGAAGGACCACAAGTTGGAAACCAGCTTGGTAAACATAGTGAGACCCTATCTCGAGACAAAACAAACTTTCAGCTCTTGCTATTGCTGTTTGTCCCAAATGCTGTTTAATAAAATAGGTGAGAAAGGTTGTGTTTTTTTTTTTGTCTTTTGTTTTTGTTGTTGGATTTTGAGACAAGTCCTGGCTGTCCTAAAACTCATTCTGTAGACCACATTGGCCTCGAACTCACAGAGATCCATCTGCTTGTGCCTCCCTGCTCTGGGATTAAAGGCTTATGCCACCTCCTCCTGGCTATAGAGAGGGGTATTTCTGAATGAAGCCTTGACATGGTTTATCTTAGGCAGCCTTTTTAGGCATCTCCTTAGGACCCTGAGGATTCATGGGTGTCTAGTCTGTGAGCCTTGGAGCTCGGGAGGTGTGAGTCTCCTTCAATGACACCAAGGCCTCACTCTGCTGACTTGTTGGTACTCCAAGGGTCTTAGTTCCAGCAGGAAGCCATGGAGCCCTGTCTAGGAGAAATGGAGACCCTTTTCTGCCTGACCATGTAAAGCCTTAAGGAGTGACAAGTTCTGTAAAGAAAGGAAAGAAATCACAAACAAGTCAGATATAAAGAGTGGTAAGGGGCCCCTGGAGAAAGGAGATGAAGACACAGAGCAAGACGCATCTTACAAGATACATCTGGAGGAAGTACCGATGGAGCGATCGTTTAGGCATCCAGAAGCAACACTCAGCCTTCCTCAGAACAGATGAAAGGGAGGCAGGGACTACATGCAAGGAGATGGTAGCGGAGGGTGTCTGAGGGGTTCCCCACTGTGGTCATGCCGCAGAAGGGAGGTGGGAAATGGGGCCTAAAGCTTATTAGGAGATTAGTCTGAGATAGCCGCAGTGAAGAGGACTGCTAACCAGAAATACACAGATTTTTCCCCCACAGTGTCAAGGGCCCATTTGAGACGAGAAACCACCCATTCATGTCCCATGAATGATTTTTCTCAAAGTCCATAAAGTAGCTCCACAGTAGTACAGAGCAGAAGGGCAGTGGGATGGAATTTGTGGGTGAGTCTGATAGGAGCACAGAAGGACAAACATTTGAGTGTATTTGTATGAAATGGAGAAGGATCCAGTTTAGATGAGGGAGAGGAACAGGTAACTGGTAAAAAGGGAGAAAGGGAGGAGGGCAAAGGGGAAGGGAAATCAAATCTTAATAATCAAAGGATTATTCATCACTATGCAACCCAGCAGCCTCACTCCTAGGCATTTACTCAGGAGAAACATTAGCATCTAGCTGCAGAAAGATCATAGGAAAGCGTTTGGGTATGCTTTGCTAATGATTGCCAAAGACTAAAGACAATTTGGATGCTAGCGTCAGTGTAGAGCCTTCCTTTTCCAAAGCTAGTTTATTGATTGATGGACTGATTGTGTGTACTAGTGCATGTGTGCCATGGGCATGTGGTCGGAGGTGCATGTGTGCGATTTTGAGGGGATAACTCTCTCCTTCACGATGGAACTTGGATCCTGCATCTTGGTGGCAAACCATCTCACTAGCCCTCATGTTTGAGTTTTCATCACTGTGACAAAATACCAGCAAAAAAGTAACTTAAAGGAGGAAGGATTTATTCTTGGTCATGGTTTCAGATGTTTTAGACCATGATTAACTGGCTCTGTTGCTGTAGGCCAACTAGTCCCTACCCTCCAATAAGGTCACTTAATTCATTGGTAATCTCACAGTTCTCAGGATCCAAATAAAGAGGGCTACCCAGTGGGGACTAAGCCTTTAATGCATGAGTCTTTGGAGCTATCCATGCATGCCCAAACCTAAACTGGGGAACAGATAAAATCTCATACTTACATGTGAAACCACTCAGCAGTAAAAAGGAACACGGACTACTGATAAGTGCAAACACGACCATACCCCAAAGGCAGCATACAAGGTGACAGAAGCCAGACACAAAAGCTACACCCAGTATGATGCCATTTCTAAAAATGACAGACGTAGAGGCAGAAATCAGAGAGTGGTTGGCAGGGACTGAGTGGGGCAAGAAATGCTGTGGAGAAAGTCCTTGTGTAGCAGGTAAGTGTTATGGTTTGGCTGTGGTAGTAGAAGTGTGGTTATTACAGCTGTCTGCATGATTTGTCAAATAGAAATATATACATTAGATATATGGATTTTGTTTTAGTTGAGTTCTACCTCAATAGAGATGAAAACATGTTGCTATGAATTGATTTTGGTTTGCACCCCCAAAAGTTCTTTGGCTACAACCTTAGTCCTCAGTGTGGTAGAATGGAAGTGGTGAGACCTTTGTGAGGTGGGGGCCCAGAGCTCATAAGGTTAAACAGGGAATCACGGAAATCACCCTCAGAAGGCATGAATGCTTGTCTGTGGAGAGCGTGAGTTTCTAAAAGAGTGGACCAGTCATACACTAATGGTAACTTGGCAGGTCCCAGGCTAAGCACGTGTGCATGCCTGAGCTTGAACTTCCTATTTATCTGATAGTTTCTCAGCATGCAGTCCTCCCCAGTGTGAACAACTAGACCTCTCATGTCTCACTCCACTTAGCAGTCACAGGTTCAAGCCTGAGCACACATACACACATGTGCTACAAATTGCTTACTAGTGACACAGACCTGCTGCGACTCTGCATCTGGAGTGGAGAGAATGGCTCTCAAAGGCAGTGAACATGCAATGATGGATGGGGTGGAGCCAACAGGCAGGACTGCAGAGTTGGTCCTAGCCACACCCACTTAGCATTTTAAAAAAAGCGGTTCTGGTATGCAATAGAGACAAATCCAGGTGCTGAGAGATGGATCAGAGGTTAAGAACACTGACTGTTCTTCCAGAGGTCTGAGTTCAATTCCCAGCAACCATATGGTGGCTCACAGCCATCTATAGTGAGATCTGGTGCCCTCTTCTAAACTGCAGGGATACATGCAGGCAGATGCTGTATACATAATTAATAAATAAATCTTTTAAAAAAAAGACAAATCCAGGTGGAAAAGACTTCTAAATGGGTCACAGTGTTGAATAAGTGTATGTAGGCTTGGGAGAGAGAAGAAAAAGAGTATAGAGAGTTATTAAAAGTAAATGGTTTTTAAAAAATAAAACAAAGTCTTTTAAGAGATAGAGTAAACTTGTAGAAAACATAATAGAGTAAGAAAAATGAGCCATATAAACATGGAATATACACAGAGTCTGGATTATGTATATTATTGTGTTTTCTTTGAATTTTTTGACTGTGAAGGAGCTAAGTAACCAACATATATACTTTAAAGGTATCTTGTCTTCAAAATTTGGGTCTAAGATTATGTTGCTTTGGAAAGAGGTTCTTCTTTTGATTCCACAGAGGATGAGAACCTGTGGAATCCTTTCAGACTAATGTGGTTTGATCAAACAAGATCCCCCGAAAGGTCGCCATGAACACCCCAAAAAATACTTCATCCAACAAAAAGCAGGAATTAAGTTAGTGATAACTATGCCCAAATTCCCTAAATGATTGTTCATAAATATTTGTTTACATTTAAAGGGGAAGATGCTATAGAGATTTGCACTGATATGGATCTTGGTCTATTGATACAAATTTTAGGTCAATCTTGTTATATGTATATTTCTGCTCTTGATTAAGGTATTGTGATTGTGCAGTTCATTTAAAAATGTAATGTATAATTAAGAAATATAGGTTAATAGATAATCATCTACAATAGTCAAGCTTGTAGTCATGTTAGTTAGGTTTTCTAGATATATAGAGATATATTTCAGTTAGATAGATATTCTTTAGATCTTTCAAAGACTACAAATATGGTATTTAAAATGTTTTAATAACTTAGGACTTTTCATGACATGAGACACATCTGCTCCTATCAGTACCAATTTACTTCAAGAGGAATATGGACATCAAAGAGATTCCTTATGGAGTTTACTAGTCATTTGGGCAAGAAACTGCTCTTGCCTGGATTGCTTAATGCTATGCTGTATGAACTGGACATGCAAGACCCAGAGAAATGACTACTGAACTTGCCTAAAGGTGAGACAATCTATTGGGGTTCATGAAACCCATGCTTCATGAAAGAGTTTGCTAGACATTCTGCAGGACACAGAAAATAGTGACTGACAAACTGCCAATATAGGCAAAACTATCTTTGAAATTTCCTGCTTCATGGAAAAGTCTGCCAGATACTACAGGCCAGTAGGCTGAAGATGGATGACCCAACAATACAAAAGAACTTTGGGTGACTGTCCAGGTAGTGAGATGTCTCTGTTAATTCTATAGTTTTGAAAGTTGCACTTCCTGTTTACTTAGGTAATACTATATCCTTCTGGAGTCTTTGATGAAGTTGAAGAATAGATATTAATGATATAGTTTTCCTTAGTTATGATAAAGGATTAAAGTAGATATAAATATTGTAACTATAATTCTTGCTTGACACCTGTTTTGTTATATGTAATTTTACCATGTTAAAGTTAAAACCTTCCTTTTTTTATTTAAACAGAAAAGGGGAAGTGTGGGAGGTCCTTCAGTCTATGTGTTGCTTTTATTGGTTAATGAATAAAGAAGCTGGCTTGGCCTGTGTGATAGGGCAGAGTAGCTCTAGGTGGTGAAAACTAAACTGAATTCTGGGAGAAAGAAGGCAGAGTTGAGGAGAAGCCATGTAGTTCTGCCAGAGACAGACACTGGAACTTTGCCCAGTAAGCCACAGCCTTGCAGTGATAGACAGATTAATAGAGATGGGTTAAATTAAGATGTAAGAGTTAGCCAGAAATACACTTAAGCTATCAGCCAAACAGTATTGCAAATACTATGGTTTCTGTGTGATTATTTCAGGACTGAGCAGCCAGGAACAAACAAGCAGCCTCCTACAACACACACATAGTGAAAATAAATAATCACACATTTAAACACATTATCTTCTGTCACTTATTCAACATTATCAGATAAAGTGAGGAGTGAGAGTGATGTCAAAAGAAGAAAAAAAGAGACATTTTTAATGGGACAGCTTATTTGAACAATTTGTGAATCAGGCATCATTTAGAACCAGAAAAGGTCCAGAGGGTGGGGAGTATGAGGAGACTATTTGCAGAGCCTGGAGGTGATGAGTTAGTTGTCAGCTCTTGTTATCAAATTCAGAAAAGAAATTTACATAAGAGATGTAAAGTTTATAAAGAGAGAAACATAAAAGCTTAAGTAGCTTACCTAAGAAAATGTTTTAAGGTCTAAAATGATAGCTTTAGGATGGTAATGCAAGTTATGATAGAAGATGGTTTAGGTATAAAACTTATATTTATTAGGATAGGATAAGTAATGGAGTATTTTCACTGGATATCCCAAACCAAACGGACTAGACATTGTGAATGTAATTCTTACCTGATGATTGTTCTTATTGTACATAGTTTTGCTATGTTAGAGTTAAAACCTTTCATTTTTATTTAGACAGGGGGAAATGTTGTGGAATATTTGTACAATGTAAAGATACATTGCTGTGATTGGTTAAATAAAAAGCTAAATGGAGAACTAGGCAGGAGATATATGTGGGACTTCCGGGCAGAGAAAGAGAGGAAGGAGGAGATGAATGTGGGGTACAGAGGAGATGCCAGGAGACATGGAGAGGAAACAGGAGGTACAAGATGGAAGAGAGGTAATTCCCATGATAGAATGTAGGTGAATATAAATGGGTTAATTTAAGTTATAAGAGCTTGTCGGGAACAAGCCTAAGCTAAGACCAAGCTTTCATAATTAATAAGAAGTCTCTGTGTCATTATTTGGGAGCTGGTGGTTCAAAGAAAGTCCGACTACAGAGTGGTTTTGTGGGTCAGCAGATGTAACAAAGGAATGGAAATGGGCTGGAAGGAAAGGCTGGAAGTGCAGCAGGGAAGAAGTAGGGGAACAATGGAGCCAAGAGGTATGGTTCCCAGGAGTGATATCTTCAGAGCATCAACACAGTAATAACAATACATAAAATTAAATAATAATAAAGGCTATTGTGTCTATAAGAAGCTAGAGGGCATTACTGAAAATGTAATGAACAATCAGAGAAATTAAAACACAGTTCAGGAATTTAAAGACTGAAAGAGCTTAAGACATTGAAGTTGATAAATCTCTTAGGGAGTAGACTTTAAGACAAATGCATGAAAAAACAGAGTGAAAAAATAAAAAGTTAAACTATTGTTCTCAGAGCTTTACTATATCTGACTTACAGCAATTTCAAAAAGAGTAAAAGAAAGTATATTAAAAATTCATGGGAGACTAGAAAACTTTCCAGAAACATTGAGTGGCAAGCACTGAATTGTGTGAGGGCAGAAAAGGCAAACTGTTACAGAACAGGCAGCAAATATCTCACCAACTAGAAAGCAGGGAACAAACAAACAAACAAGAGCGATGTTTTTGAACCTTAGACAGGGAAACATTTCCAAATATGATTTTCCCCAGTCATCTGGAATATTTTAGAGGATCAAAGCCGTTTTCAGAAGCAGCAAGTCCTCAACCGTCTGTCCCATCCTTCCATTTTCATAGAGCTCCTAGGACAAGAACAGCAAGCTGTGCCATGAGTCCAATATAGCCACAGCTTTTATTTACTTTTAACTTTTCACTGACACATAAGATGTGTACATATTTATGGGGTACAGTGTGATATTTCATTTATGTATTTAGTTTGATATTACACTATTTAGTCATGCTATGCCATGGTATGCATTTGGAGTTCAGAGGATAACTTGTGGGAATAGATTCTCTCCTTCTACCATGTAGCTCCATGCAATCAATTTTGGCAGGAAGGATAGTTGCTGACTGAACCATCTGGCTGGTTCCAGTGTGATGTTTTGATTCATGTGCATATTGTGTGATATCAGATTGGAGTGAGCTTATCTCCTTTTACATATCTGCCATGTCTTCACAGGAAATATTCAAAATTCGTTCTTCTAGTTTCCTGAAAGGTGCCCTATACCATCATCACCTCTAGTTCCCCTGCTGTGCAGTAGAACACAGAACACCACTGCATCTCTTAATAAATTATCTTCACTGGAACAGCTGTGCTCCTCTGCCGAGAACTTGTCTGTTGTGGTTCCCACAAAATGAGGGCAGAGACGAGTAGTTGTGAGAGACTGTGAGGTCCAAAGAGCCTAAATTATTTACAATCTAGCCCTTCATAGAAAATGTTTACGGTTGCTGATGTAGCTTAGTGGCAGAGAGTCTATCTAGCATTTAGAGTCAGATAAAAATCTAATCTACTAGAGCAGGGGGACAGAAAGTTCCAGGAATATCCTTTCTGAAAGAGAAAAATGCAAGAAGGAAGGAAAGACAGAGAAAAAAAAAGAAAGAAAAGAAACAGCTGTGTCTGCTGTTGCTGAGAGCGTTGGGGGCTTTGGCTGAATGTAAGGACGGATAGGAAGAAAGGGAAGCAAAGCAAAAGTGGAACAGTCACAAACTGATAGGAAGCAGCTCTGGGTTGGCGCAGACTGAATGAGGAAAACAGCCAAAGAGCCCAGACTGGTGACAAATGCTTGTGAGCACAGCCCTCAGGAGTCTGAGGCAGGAACATCATACATTTGATGCCAGTCTGGACTACATCGTGAGATTCTGCCTCAAAGAGTGCACCCACACAAATAAAGCTGAAAGCTAAATGGTGGCTAGGTCATATAGGACTTTTAACATTCATCATGATTGACAACGTCAATATGAAAGTGAAGAGTATAATGACATGAAAAGATGGAAAATTGACGATGAGGGCTGTCATAGCTGCGGTCTTCAGGCTGTGACGCAATTCAGAGGTTGTAGAAGCTTTTTTTTTTTTTTAAGATTTATTTATTTATCATGTGTAAAGTGTTCTGCCTGCATGTACACCTGCATGCCAGAAGAGGGCACCAGATCTCATTACAGATGGCTGTGAGCCACCACGTGGTTGAAGTCAGGACCTCTGGAAGAGCAGCCAATGCTCTTTACCACTGAGCCAGCTCTCCAGCTCCTGGGTCGTAGAATCTTTAAGAGGTTCTAGTTAGGGGAGAAAAGTCGCATTAAAAATGCCTTTGAAGGGGATGTTGGGACTCTGCCCCTACCCCGTTCCTAGCTGCTGTTTGGTGAACAGCTTCCTTGCAGCACACACTTCCACCTTGAGACAGGCCTTGCCACCCGAGGCTGTCAACCCGGCTAAAACGTGAGCTACACCATGCTTTTCTCCATATAGGTTGATGACCTTGGGCTTTGTTACCTGAATGGAAATTGGCCCGCACAACCACCTACTTCCCGCATTTCTGTATCATCCAACTAAAGTAACAGCAATTTGTGTTAGGGTACAGATTCACAAAGACATGAGAAACGAAAAGGAAGTAACAGTAATAAGATTTTGTGAGGAAAAACCACCGATGATGAATGGGTGGGAATTTACCACATCCCAGAAAACTGATTTTTATTTCAAGGAGCCTGGAGCAGGGGTGGCAAAGGTCTTGGTGGCATTGAATCGATTTATTGGGTAGTAAAATTGAAAGAGGTCAGTGATACAATAAAGGCATTTGATTTTAATTCTCTTAATAAAAACAGTCACAGCCAACTTTGTAACTTGGTGATACACTGCTTAGCATCCATGAGCCCCGGGTTCAATTCCAAAAACCATTAAAAAAAATAAATGAAAATAAGGAGATTAAAGGATCAAATACATATATTGTAAACAGAGATTCTTACAATTCCACAATATAAGTATGATTATGACCATTTCTCCCTCTGTTTTGTATATATGTGTTCACATGTATGGCATGTGTAAAAAGACTTTCAGGTCTCTCATTGAACCTAGAGCTTACAGATGTGGCTATACTTGCTTGTTTGAGAGTACTCGATCCTCCTGTGCACTGACAGGTCGGGTCCGTGCGTGCGTGCGTGCGTGCGTGCGTGCGTGTGTGTGTGTGTGTGTGTGTGTGTGTGTGTAGGTTAAACTTGGGTCCTCATGCTTGCAGGGCAAACCTTTTACCGACTGATCTTTATGCCCCATGACCTTTATGCTTTCTTTTGCAATGATAGAGCACAGACACAGGGCCTCATGCATGAAAGGCAAGTGTTGTGCTGCAGATTGTTCTCTACCTAGTCCCACAGCTTATATTTTACAAATGTGGAAATCCAGCTCCAGAGAAGTTGTGTAACTTTCCCACAGCCACCCACTTTGTAAGTAGATGGGATGGTATTGAAACTCAGGCACTGTGGTTCCAAAGTCTGCTGCCTCCTAAACAGCGTGAGAGCAAATATTCACTCAGGTTCCCTGTTGCATATATTCTCCCTGTGATTTCAGATCACATCCACGTCTTCTCAGTGACAGACAGTGGTGCCAAGGGCAGTCCTGGATGATCCTAGAGGCTGTTAAGTCATGATCAGTATCTACCATCACATTTATAAAACTGAACCTAGAAAACACAAATAGATTAACCACATTACCACATCATTAACAAGCAATGGGACTGCAGACATAACAAAGGATCTCCTGAAAAAGAAAGCCTGTGATCAGGTCGAGTCATTGCTGAATACTAACAGATTTTAAAGGATTAACACTAAGACAATTATTCCATGAAACAGAAAGCAAAGGAATGGATCTAAACCCATGCTATTAAGCTAGTAGTACTCAGATGCTCAAACCAGAGAAGAACAACAAATTACAGAGCAATTTCTCTTGATGAACTGAGATGCTAAAATTCTTGCAAATCAAATTCAACAACCTACTGGAAACCATAATTGACTTGGTTTCATTCTAGGGATGCAAGGATAGTTCCACATATGGCAATCAACAGACATAAATTTCATATCATGCAATCATTTGAATAGATATAAAATTCCTTAGATGAAGTCTAATATCCCTGAGGAATATAGGAATAGAAAGTTAGTATTTTAGCATGAGGAAGTCCATGTAGTCATATAGTAAACCTGTATCCAACGTTATGTAGAGAGAAGAAAAACTAAAAGCAGGTCCTCTAAGATCAGAAACAACATTAGGGTGTGTGGCAATTGTCCCCCATAGTCTCATAGGGAGTAGCACTATTAGCAGGTGTGGCTTTTTTGGAGTAGGTGTGGCCTTGTTGGAGGCAGTGTATCACTGTGGGGGTGGGCTATTGGGTTTTCTATGCTGAAACCAGTGTGTCAGTTGAGTTCTTATTGCCTGTAAGACATAGGACTCTCAGCTACTCCAGCACCATGTCTGCCTACATACTGCCAAGTTCCCAGTCATGATGATAATGGACTGAACTTCTGAAACTGTAAGCTGCCACCTCAATTAAATGTTTTCCTTTATAAAAGTTGCTGTGGTCATGGTGTTTTTTTCACAGCAATAAAAGCCCTAAGACAGAAGACTGGGGTATTGTGATGCGTCTGACCATATTTTTGTTTGGAGTAACATGAACTTTGGGAGTTTGGGTTAGGAAAGCAGTGGATGCTTTACACACTGTTTTATGGGCCATACTAGCAGGAGCATGGAAGACAGTGGTGCTGAATGTGATTTGATGAACTGTGGGGAATCAAGAGGTTGCAGAGGAGAAGAATGCTAGTGTGTGGCCTAGAGGCTGGTCTTGTGATATTTTGGTAGAGAAAGTGGCTGCCTTTTGCCCTTGTCTGAAAAGTCTGCCTGAAGCTAAATTGAAGAGTTTTAGGTTAATTCTGTTGGCAGAGGAAATCTCAAAACAGCCTAGTATAGACTTTGTCGTGTGGTTACTAGTGTTAACTCTAATGAAGATATAGAATGAAAAGGAACAAGCTGAGCAAGGAAGAACATTTGAAGAGTAAAAGAGCACCAGAAAGTGGGTGGAGCCAAATTCCGTGTTCAAGGAGATAAACAGATTAAGAAATGGAATAAAGGGAGTGAGGACCTAAGGGCAAGATCTCACTCAGCTAAGTTTCCAACTTGTAAAAACTAATTAAAAGTTTAGAGGTGTGGTGGTGCACACCTTTAATCCCTGCACTAGAAAGGCAAAAGCATGCAGTTCTCTGAGTTTGAGGCCAGCCTAGTCTAGAGATCCAGTTTCAGAACAGCAAAGCTTAGGCAGTGAAGGACAGAAATGGATGAAAATGTAATTGAACAAGGGGGCCATGTTCCAGCCCCAGCAAGCACCAGAACTTGGCAGCTTCAACCATGTGGTTCTGAAGTTAAGGATAGAAGAAAAGGGTTATGGAACTGCCTCCAGAACCAAGGCCAGGCATGTGCAGGGTGTCCCTGTACGGAGGCCTAGAGAGGCCATTGTGTGAAGCTGTGATGTTGAAGCCTGGATTGCCTTGGAGGCCCCAAGATGTTAAAGATGCCAGAGCTGTGGGGTACCTGCTGAGAAGAGCTGCTAACAGGGAGTGGAAACAGCCCAAAAGAAATAAGTGTGTTCAGTCAAAAAAGCCTAAAGGACTTGGAGATCTGAAGAACATTTTGCCACCAGATATGGAGATACAGAGTTTGGAGTTCACCCAGTTGGATTTTAGTCTCATGTTGCTGTTTGTTTTCTATTCTTTATCTCAGCTCTTTTACTTTGTGAGGGGCCCACCACCCAGCTCCCAAATAAATAAACACACAAAGACTTACTCTTATTTATAAACAAGCTTTGCTTGTTTCTAGCCAGTTATTCTCGACTTAAATTATCCTGTCTACCTTTTGCCTCTGGGCTTTTATCTTTCTCTGTTTTGTATCCCTTTCCTTACTTCTTACTCCACGGCTGGCTGTGTAGCTGGGTGGCTGGCCCCTTGCATCCTCCTCTCCTCTGTTGCCCACTCCTCCTTCCCTCTAATTTTCTTCTCCTTCTATTTATTCTCTCTGCCTGCCAGCACCACTTGTTTCTCTCTCCTGCCTCGCTATTGGCCATTCAGCTCTTTATTAGACCAATCAGGTGTTTTAGACAGGCAAAGTACCAGCTTCACAGAGTTAAACCGATGCAACATAAAAGAATGCAACATATCTTTGCATGATTAAAACAAATGCTTCACAGCATAAAGAAATATAACATACCTTAAATTAATATTCCACAACAGTCTTGCTTTGGTTCAGTACTCCCTTCCCTGCAATTTGGAATGGTAATGTATATCCTGTGCCATTATATGTTGACAGTATGTGATCTTTTTTTTTTTATTTTTACAGGTGATTACAGTTAAGAGATTGCATGATCTCAGGAGAGACTTTGGACTTTGAAACATTGTTGAGACTATGATAGACTCTGCAGACTTTCAAAGTTGGACTAACTGCATTTTGCATTATATTATCTTTATAAAAGTTGCCATGGTCATGGTGTCTCTTCACAGATATAAAATGCTAAGAGAGGGTGTCTTCTCTCTTCATTCTTATCAGTGTCGTGTTTAAATTATTAGCCAGAGCAATAAAGCAAGAGGAAAAAAAGAGAATATAATAGCAAACAATGAAAGAAAATTATCTCTTTTTGCGGACAATATGGTCATATCCATAAAAACCCTAAAGACCTTCATGAAAAACCTGTGAGGTTTGATAAAAACTGCAAAGTAACAGAAGCAAAATCATTTCACAAAAAGCAGTACTTTTCCTATTCCCAATTAATGAACACACTGAGAAAGAAATTGAGAAAACAATCCCTTTCACAATCACCTCAAACAAACCAACAAGCTAGTTAGTGTTGCACACATTTGATCACACTGTGAACCAGAGATTGTATTAATTAAAAAAAAATCCTGAGGTCAAGAGGCAAAGCCATCAACTAGTTGACAGGAAGTAGCCATAGAGAATAAAGAGGTATCAGGAAGATGGGTAGAGAAACACACAGGAAGTAGAAGGGAGGGATTTAGAGTTTGCCTGTCCATTTTGATTTGGAATGGCAGAAAAAGAGCTGTCTTTTTCAGATGCTGGTGAAGGAGAAAGATCAGTCAGTTAGTTGTTCCTCAACCTCTCTGAACTAACAGGTTTTCATTCCAGTCTCTGACTTTTAAGTCTTTATTGGTAAAATTGTAAGATAAAAATTTAGATAAAAACAGCAATTGGCACGCCAACGTGTGGCACAAGGTCACACCAGCCGGAGCTGTGGTTTCTGCCTCCTCCATTCTTCCTCATGTGCACACAGGACTCTCTATTCCCATGCATTTCTGTCACCAACGCTGTGGACAGACTGGGAAGTCAGCAGATTTGTTGAAACCCCTGGGAAGTCCTTAAGGAAAGAGTTAAGTACTATTGAAATTTTTCCCATGTTGAAGATGGGACATATCACATTGTAAGGAGTAAGGACCCTGTATAGGCTACTGTGGATGGCTTGCAAATAGAAGCAGTAAAGGAGGGATAAATGATTTAGCTTGAATTAACATAATGCTGATTGTAATTATTATCAGTCTGGTGATTTATATTTCATCCTTAATAGTTACAGTGGTTTCTTGTGCCAAATACAAAAATTGATCTGATAATTGTGCCAAACATGAAAAGTTGACTGGTAAGATACAAGCCTTAGAAAGACTTATTAATGGAACGAAGAAACATACTCAGTCACAGACAGAGGAATTTAGACATGAACCTACTGTAATAATACATGGTGGAGCTGACGAGGGATAGCTCAAGGTTATTAGAAAGCCAACATTAGTTTATCCAGTTACTATACAAGAACAACCCAGAGACAAGACACCCTCAAGGTTATCAGGAAGTTAAATAGAATCTTATAGAAATGTTAGATATGAGGTGACTTAAGGAAGTGGCCATTTCATGTGGTAGGCATTCACCCCATCTGATGCACTATTAAATTCATGGACAACTCAGAACAGAATTATCCCTCAAGACGGGAAAGATTTAGTCACAGCAATAATGGAAGCTGATCTATTGGTATATTATTTGTGTTTTAATAAATCAAGCTTGTCTGAAGATCAGAGTGCAGAGTTAAGCCACTAGGGGTCAAGGAGTGGTGACACACACCTTTATTCTCAGGGCTCAAGGCTACCTTGGGCTACCTGAGAGTCAATAACAGAACTCATAGCTTCAATCCCCGCTCTTGGGATGATATGCCTTTAATTCCAGCACTAGAGAGGGCTATAAATTGGGAATAAGTGCAGTCTTGGTGCAGTCTGGTGGAGAGCATTGCAGCCCACAGTCGTGCTCGCCCCTTTGCCTCAGCCTTGGTAGAAGTAGGAACTCTATAGTAACTTAGCTGCTTTTCTTTTCTCCTTTTCTTTCTCTGATTTTTTTGTTTTTGTTTTTTTCAAGACAGGGTTTCTCTGTGTAACAGCCCTTACTATGCTGGAACTCACTCTGTAGACCAGGCTGGCCTCAAACTCACAGAGATCCACCTGCTTCTGCCTCCTGAGTGCTGGGATTAAAGGTGTGTACCACCACAGCCTGGCTGCTTTTCTGATTTTCTTTCTTTTTTTTTTTTTAGCTTTTTTTTTTAAAGAAATTGGCTCTTTTTTTAAATATTTATTTATTTTGTATACAATATTCTCTCTACATGTATGCCTGCAGGCCAGAAGAGGGCACCAGACCTCATTACAGGTGAGTTGTGAGCCACCATGTGGTTGCTGGGAATTGAACTCAGGACCTTTGGAAGACCAGGCAATGCTCTTAACCACTGAGCCATCTCTCCAGCCCTACTTTTTTTTAATTTATTTATTTTTGGTTTTTTTGAGACAGGGTTTCTCTGTAGCTTTGGAGGCTATCCTGGAACTAGCTCTTGTATATCAGGCTGGCCTTGAACTCACAGAGATCCACCTGCCTCTGCCTCCCAAGTGCTGGGATTAAAGGCGTGCACCATCACTGCCCGGCTGCTTTTCTGATTTTCATCTTGAACCCCCATATCTGTTTCTGAGTTTTTATTATTCATGCTACACTAGTTCTCAGTTGCAATGGAGAACATGGTGGAGAAAAGAAGGTAGGGCCATAGAATAATGAAATAGGCTAGAGTTATTGATATTTCCATATTTCCATATGAAGGCCAGGATGCTGAATTACAAAGGAACACTGATTTTGACTATCAGCTCTTGAACCTATGTTGTTTAGCAGTGTTGTATGCTTGGAACAAGGTTGAAGAATCAGGAAGGAGGTCTGAGTCATTTGCTAAAATTATCAAGGCCCAAAAGAAGCCTTCACTGACTTTTTTTTTCTTCTTCAAAGATTGACTTCAATTGTAAATAGAATAGTATCAGGTCTGGAAGTCAAATATTAATCAATCTTTAGATTTTGAAATACTAATTCAGTATGCAAAGGGGTGATTTGGTCTTTAAAGGCAAGATCAGCACCAAAAGATGAATGGATTAGAATATGGCTGATATTGGATCTCACGTTTATAATGCTGCTCTGCTACAAGAAGTAATTCCTAAATGTTTTAAGGAAAATCAAACTGTCAGATGTTTCAATTGTGTTAAGCAAGGTCATCTGAAAGGGGATTGAAGTGTTCCTAGAAACAATAATTTTTTTTTTTCCGTGAGATAATCTAAACAGAAGGCCTTGGCCTTCTGGAGTATGCAGATGGTATAGCAAAGGCTGTCATTAGAATAATGAACGCAGATCAACAAGGGACAGGCAAGGTAACCCTTTGCCATTGTGGTGAAAAGCCTTAGGGGACTCCTGTAGGCCCCAATGTCAAATTTGGTTCAATCATTCCCTGTCAACATTGGAGAAACTCATCCACAGAGCAATTAGAACAGTTAATGGCTGTTGTTAAAAACAACACTGCTCTGAATGTGATGAAGGCTAGAACAGTTTCAGTAGATAGAAGAGACCAAAACCAAGTATTTTGGCAAGCTAAAGACCAAAGCTAAAAGTACAAATAAATGGCACTGTAATTAAAGGATAAGTGGATACAGGTGCGGATATAACAATACTTTTTACCAAAATCTTGGCATCCGGATTGGTTCTTTAGGAGGTAAATATACAACTTTTAGGGATTGGAACTTTATCTCAGGTAAAACAAAGTACAAGATGGGTCAAGTGTATAGGGCCAGAATGACAGATAGGATAATTAAGTCATATGTGGCTAACATAGCCATAAATTTACAGGGACATGATTTGTTACAACAGTGGAAAACACAGATTAAAATTTCTCCAATCTCAGAAACAAACCATAAAATAAAGAACACTTCTGAGAAAAACATTAAAAGGTATTATCAAGAACAATCCCAGACCTTTCAGGTTGTACATAAACAGAGCATAACAACTGATGGTCTTTCAAAGGGACACATCTCCCGACTTTAAAATGGTTAACAGACAAACGTGTGTGTGTGTGTGTGTGTGTGTGTGTGTAAAACGATGGCTTTTTACATCAGAAAAATTACAGGCACTAGAACAGCTGGTACTGAAGCAGCTAAATGTTCAACATACTGAAGAATCAACCAGTCCTTGGAATTCTCCTATATCTGTCATTAAAAAGAAAACTGGAAAATGGAGAGTGATAACAGATATGAGAGCTATAAATAAGGTGATCCAGCCAATGGGTTCTTTGCAGCCTGGAATTTCCTTGCTTCCTCTATTGAGTATAATATACCATAACTTAAAGAGAAAGTCATAGTGTGCCATGACTTCAGAGAGAGTCATAGTGTATTATAGTGATTGATTTAAAAGACTGCTTTTACCTAAACAGAGAACTCTCAACAGAGGAATCTAAAATGGCTGAAAGACACTTAAGGAAATGATCAACATCCTTAGTCATCAGAAAAATGCAAATCAAAACAACTCTGAGATTCCATCTTACACCTGTAAGAATGGCCAAGATCAAAAACACTGATGACAACTTATGCTGGAGAAGTTGTGGGGTAAAAGGAACACTCCTGCATTGCTGGTGGGAGTGCAAGCTGGTACAGCCCCTTTAGATATCAGTGTGGCGATTTCTCAGAAAATTAGGAAACAGCCTTCCTCATGACCCAGCAATACCACTTTTGGGTATATATCCAAAGGATGCTCAATCGTGCCACAAGGGCATGTGCTCAACTATGTTCATAGCAGCTTTGTTTGTCATAGCAAGAACCTGGAAACAACCTAAATGCCCCTCGACCAAAGAATGGATAAGGAAAACATGGTACATTTACACAATGGAGTAAATGTACTACACAGCAGAAAAAAATAACAACAGCTTGAATTTTGCAGGAAAATGGATGGAGATAGAAAACATTATTTTGAGTGAGGTAACCCAGACCCAGAGAGACAAATATCACATGTACTCACTCATAGGTGGTTTTTAAACATAAAGCAAAGAAACCCAGCCTACAAATCATAATCCCAGAGAACGTAGACAACAATGAGGAGCCCAAGAGAGACATCCATGGATCTAATGTACATAGGAAGTAGAAAAAGATCTCCTGAATAAATTGGGAGTATGGCGATCATGGAAGAGGGTAGAAGGGGAGGGGAGAGGCAGAGAAGGGAGCAGAAAGGAAACGTAGAGCTCAATAAAAATCAATAAAACAATGAGATGAGCTAGAGCGTCACAGAAAGCAGCTCATCTCACTGGATAAGCTGGGTGTGCTCTCCGAATAGGAAAAAAACCCTGGGAGCTATTACCTGGTTACAGCCCACAATTGGGTTAACTACTCAAGAGCTAAGTATTGTATTTTAAACCTTATACGGTGATAAGGACTTGTATAGTCCAAGAAAATTATCAACTAATGCTGAGAGAATATTGCCTCTTGTAGAAAAGAAATTAAAGGGCACACATGTGGATCATTTGGATCCAGACCTGGATTGTATTTGGTTATTTTACCTCCTCGGTATTCTCTTACAGGAATTCTTATCCACATAGAAGATATCTTAGAATGGATTTTTTTAAACACATAGAGTAAAAAATTAAAGACTTATGTAGAAAAATTTTCTGAATTAATTCTGAAAGGAAAAATGAGACTTCGCCAATTTACAGGAATAAACACAACAGAAGTTGTGCTACCTTTTACTAACACTGAAATTGCCTCATTATTGACAGGAAATGAACATTGGAAAAGCACTTGTGGTAATTTTGGAGATTATTAGCAACAAATATCCCAAAAGCAAGAGACTTCAGTTTATAAAAAGAACTCATTGGATTCTCCCTCATATTGTGAAAGGAACACCAATTCTGGAGCCTCTACATTCTATACTGATGCAAATAGTTCAAGGAAAGGCAGGTTATAAGTTAGGAAAAATAAGTAAATTGGCTTAAGTCCTTGAGATTCAGTTAAAAAATCAGAATTATATGCTATTTTCATGGTATTATTTGATTTTCCTGAAATTCTTAATATAGTTACTCTCAATATGCAGAAAGAGTTGTTTTACATATTGAATCCACTGAACTTATTCCAAATGATTCAGAATTAACTTTGTTATTTATTCAATTGCAACAAATAATCAGAAATAAAAATCATACCTTGTATATAACACGTATCAAATTAAGTCCTCTAGTACAAGGTAATGATAAAGTTGATCAGTTATTGGTAGGAAATGTGCTTAGAAGTCTCAGAATTTCATAAGAAACACCATGGTAATACCAAAGGTTTGAATAAAGATTTTTCTATCACCGTATCATAGATACATATTCAGGATTTCAGTGGGCAACTGCTTTAAGTTCTGAAAAAGCCAATTATGTAATTACACATTTACTAAGTTATAGCTATATTAGGAATACCTTTACAAATTAAGACTGACAATGCTCCAGCATATGTCTCTAGTAAAAGGAAACAGTTTTCCACATATTACAACATAAAGCATATACACAATCCTACAAGACAAGCAGTTATTGAAAGATCTATTTGCACTTTAAAAATATGCTTAATAAATGAAAAGGGGGTAATAAAAACCCCCAGTGATAGATTACACAGTGCTTATTCATTTTAAATTTTTAAAATGCTAATGAGTAAGGATCAATGGATGTGGAGAAACAGTGAATATTAGAAAAAGCTGTTGAAATAAATCAGTTTATTTTAAAGATGTGCTGACCTCAGAATGGAAACTAGGATATATATTATGTTGGGGAAGAGATTTTGCTTTTGTTTCCACAGGAGAAGAAAAGTTATGGATGCCGTCAAGATTGATAAGGACTAGATTTGAGTAGGAGAGACCTCTTGAATTTATAAAGACTAATACATTAGTCTTTCATTTGATCAGGTTTGAAAAAGTAAAAATAAAAAATAATATTTTCAAATAATAATTTACTAAAGGCACACTTGCCTTACGGCATAAAAGAAAAAAAGGTTTTCTTAAACCATATATCTTAATTATATGTTAGAATGTTAGACTATAGATTGCCACATGGCTATTGTCACCTTGGACATGAATTTTTGAGTTTTCTTCTTAGATAAAAAGGGTATTTTTGTTGTTTGGTATTAAATGCACAGTTAAGAGATTTAAAATGTTTTAAGTAAATTAAAAGTAAGTTCAAACTTGTTTTCTAAATCTCTAAGAGTTGGAGTGATTTGGAGCTAAGATAAGATATTTGAGCAATTCAGTGGTAGCCCATGCCTTTAATCCCATGTCTATAGACAGACAGATCTCTATAAGTTAGTTGTTTTCTAAATTCTAGAGTTACGTTGAACAAGGTGGTAGTGGCACATGCCTTTATTCCCATCACCCAGGGACAAATTTCAGATACAGTGCCAAGTTGATATCTTTGCATATTAGACAAATCACATGCCATATTACAGATTACTAAAAGCCCTCCACGGGTATATACTACAAAGGCAGGCTGAAACTCAAAGTGAATGTACTTTGTGTTCAAAAATAAATACACTTTAACATTGAATTTATATATAAAGGGAAAGGGGAATATAGATATATTTATCCACACATACTAAGGTAGATTTAGTTTCAAAATTTCAAAAGATTTTTTTTTTTGAAAAATAACACTTTTTCTGTTGCCAAAAAAATTTGCCCAAGCAAAGATATAACCTGCCAAAAAAGGAACTCCCCAGAGTTAGGGGTGGGGCAGGGTTTTATTTCAGTCTTTCTAGGAGAATAAAAACACACAACTAAGCAATCTAGGGACCACTGGACAAGTGAGACATCTGAAGAAGGACCAATCATCAAAAGAAAACTTCCCAGGAAAAAGAGTAAGCTGGACAAGTGGTATTGCCTACCTCTAGCCTCTTCTTATTAGAAACCTTTAAGGTCTTCAAAAAGATGATTGGAACCCAACTGGATTGTGGTAATTCCACTAAGCTGACAAACACCTGCAGTTGATTTTTTTTTAACTCTTTGTGGGCCTGCTGCCCAGTTCCCAAATAAATACATGAATACCTTTTTATGAGTGCTAGGCTTTAGCTTGGTTTGTTTCTTGCCAGATTTTCTAACTTAAATTATCCCATTTCTCTTCAATTACATTTTGCCTTTAGGCTTTTTAACTTTCTTTATTCTATATATTTTTCTTTTCTTCTTATTCCGTGACTGGCTGTGTGGCTGGATGGGTGGCCCCTGGCATCCTCATCTCCTCCTTTAATTGTTCCTCCCTCTTCTTTTTTCTTTCAAGCCTAGATTTCTCCTCTTATTCTCTCTGCCTGGAAGCCCTGCCGATTTCTCTCTCCTGACTAGCTATTGGCTAATCATCTCTTTATTACACCAATCAGGTGTTTTAGTCAGGCAGAGTAACACAGCTTAAATTAATATTCTACAACAAAGACCACTCAAAGATCAGCTTCAGACTGCAAATCACTAAGGACATTTAAATAGCTGAGTTCCTATGAGACTGACATGAACATTTTACAGAACACTGAACTCAGAAATACTTCATCCTAAGCCTGCCAAACACAACCAAGCTGGGCATTAGAAAAAGGTTAGCCAAAATAGCTTCATTATTCTAAATAGTTTTACTGTGTTAGAGTTAAAACCTTTCCTTTATTTAGACAGAAAGGAGAAATGTGTGGGATATTTGATCACACTGTGAGCCCTCAGAGACTGCATTATTTAAATAAAATCAACCATTGAGCAAGAGGCAGAGCAAGCATAGAGACCATAGAGAGTGAGAGGAAGTTGGAGGTTCAGAGAGAGAGATGCACAGGAAGTAGAAGACAGGGACATCAGGTTGGAAGAGTTTTCATTTTAGTCCAGAGAAGAGAAAAGTTTCTTTCTGGACAACAGTGGAGGAGGAAGGTCAGCTGGCTGCTTTCTCTCCCTCTCTGAGCTAGCAGGTTTTCACCCCAGCATCTAGCTCCCAAGTCTTTATTGGTAAAGCAAAAAGATAGAGACTTAGTCAAAAACAATGTTTGCCTACCTACATGAAGGAGTTTGAGGCAGCGGCAGAGGCATTGGCAGCAGAGGCTTGGGTGCAGTCAGCAGCTAAGACAGTGATAGGATTAAACACAGCTGCTGTGCCGTGGGTAAAAAACAACAGATATAATTCTTTGATAATTCAAAACCCTTTTCTCTTCCTCACATTTCTCAGCAATAAAGAGAAGCCATGAGAGAATTTACATCGACTACAGGAGAGCAATACATAAAAGATTAAATCTCAAGAGTAAAGACTATATTAAAATTTCAAGTCATGCATTGTTATGGCTTTAATGTTTAATAAAGGATCACAGAGGAATTGTTTTTAATAATTGTATTTCTCATTCCTGCTATGAGTGATTTTACCAGTCTTGTGCAGCACATGTAAAATTAGAATGAGGCTGTCTTATTGGCGCTGGAGAGATGACTCAGCTGCTTAGAGCCAAGTTCAGTTCCTAGAACCTACTCAGGTACCTGTAATTCTAGCCCCAGGAAGTCTGATGCCCTCTTCTGGTCTCTGCAGGGACTCACACAACATATATGGCTCATACTAATTCATACAAACACATACATATATGCACATAAATAAAAATAAAATTGACCTAAATTCTTTTTATTTAAAAGACCACTCTGTTGACTATCATCCCATAGTATTAAGGCAACTGGATACATCCAAACAACACAAAGTTGGTTTCATCAAAACTGATCAAAGTCCTGAGAGCAAGGAATTAGCTCACTTAGCTTTGATCTCATGTTTACCTCTTGATGGGAAATTGGACTGTAGTGATATTTCATTTGTATTTTAATAAATAAAGCTTTCCTGAAGATCAGAATGCAAAACAGCCGCACTAGTCAGCCATATAGGCCAGGCACTGGTGGCACACACCTTTAATACCAGCAGTTATACTAGTTAGCTGTAGAGGCTGGGAAGTGTTGGTGCACACCTTTAATCCTAGCACTAGAGAGAAATAAAAGGTGGGATGAAATAGGAACTCATTCTCTTTCAGTCAGAAGCTTTCATAGAGGTAAGAGCTCTCTAGTGATTTGGCTGCTTTGCCTTTCTGATCTTCAGGTTGAACCCCAATATCTGTCTCTGAGTTTTTATTATTTGTGCTACCTTTGGCACCCAACATTTGGGGTATGAATTCACAAAAAGCCACTGTGACTTTTTAGCCACCTGCACAAGCCGGAGCTGCACATGGGCCTCCAGCCCCACCTGGCTAGGCTTTCTTTTCTTTTTCCCCTAAGCCTCTGAGTGAGTTTGAGATTTTCCTGTTGTAGCCTCTTTTAAACAGTCTCCAGCTGCCAATCAACTCCAGAAGCACCTGGGCTCCAAATGCTACAGGACTTACCTGCCATAGACTGGCTGGTTCTGCCTTCAGTTAGCCCCACCCTGGCCACATGTGCTTTTTCTGAACAATCTCCTGTGCAGTTTTTCAGACAGCTCTCTCTCTCTCTCTCTCTCTCTCTCCCCACCATGGGTTGCAGACTTTCCCCGAATCTCTTCTCAGTCCAAACAAGGTAGCTGCCTTGAAACCCAGTCAGGCTTTTACTGTTCTACACAGCAGCAATCAGCCTCACATCTTTGTCAACATCATCAGCTGATTGGTAAGACAACTGGGAACTCTTAAAGAGAGGAATTAGTTAAAAGAGAGTTTTCCCCCACATTAAAAAAATGGGAAAAATCATTACAATGGAGGGATTGTATGATAATATGCTAGACAGTTTGAAACTGGAATGATTAGAAGAGAGGATATATAATTTAGATGGGATTTATGTAATGTCAATTATAAACATTATCAGCTTTATCATTTTTATTGTATCAGTAAAAAAGTTGGTTAATCTGAGTGTTAAGATACAGGCCTTAGAAAAACTTAATAAAACAGATCACAGAGATATTCAAGTGCAGACAGGGGAATTTAATGAAGAACCAATTCAGCATTCCACTGTAAGAATAGAAAGGAACAGCCTAAGGTTTTCAAACATATAGGCCTTGCCAAATGACAGAGTAAGAGCTGAATGAACTTCTGCTCCCATGATGCTCAGAGTGTGATCAAATATCTCACAACATACATGAACCAGATTGTTATTTTTGAGAAAGAGTTTCTCTGTGTAGTCTTGATGTTCCTAGAACTCACTCTGTAGACCAGGTGTAGACCAGGCTATCCTTGAACTCAGAAATCTACCTGCCTCTGCCTCTTGAGTGCTGGGAGTAAAGGCATGCACCACCACCACCACCACTGGGCTGTCAAAGAGATTCTTTAAATCTTATTCAATATCATTTCAATCTATGGTTTCTTTGCATTGTTGTAGGCAGGAGTTTCAGACTGTCCAATCCCAAATAACCACTCTGAGACTTAATATTAATCACAAATGATTGGCCAATAGCTCAGGCTTATTACTAACTAGCTCTTACATTTTCAGTTAACTCGTATTACGTCTTAATACGCTCTGTCAGATGAAGGTACCTTTATTAGCATAGCATGTTCATCTTCTGTTCCCTCTGTATCTGGCTGGTGACTCCTGACTCCACCCTTCCTCACCTCATTACAGAGCTGAGTTTGGTGCCCTGTGACAAAGTGTTCTTGGAGTATTCTTGGAGTGCTACCTTATCAGCCAGACTCTGAATCATGTAAGGAAAACAAAATGGATTTGGGGTACTGACCATATTGTTCAGTGATAGAAGCCTGTTTAATAGGCACATGCCTTGGGGGCCATTCCCAACACAGTGCAGGCATGATACAACACAAAATGACAGAATAGAACCCAACCATACGAAACCAAACCAGAATGCATGCTCTAATCCACTCTGGACTCAGATTTCCACTCCTCATTTACTTCCTAGTTTGTGATGCTGTGGTTGTATCCCTGCATCACTCCGTGCAACAAAAAAATCCCACTTCATAAAACCGTTGAGAGGATTATGTAAATCCAATACCTAATTTCATTAGGAAGAATTAGTATTTTATTAGCTATCATTATCATTAGTGATAGAGAAGGGGTACTTGTGGCATAGTATTTGGAACAATTATAATACATAGTTATATCTGTAATAGGAGTCCAGTTTTTGGTTAAAACAAAAATCTCTGTGTATACACATGCAGGTGGTTTGCACACATGGATGCTGGTATTTCTACATATAATGACAAAGCTGTTAGTCTTGTCTAAAGGCTACGATTGCCCCACTCACTGTCTTTTACTTACATTCGGTTTTTATTTGGGATGCTCTGGAAGGGTCCACCTGAAATTATGGAAAGTCACTTTCCCTAACCAGTTATTGTGAGATGAACCGGAGGGACTCACATCTCTTTAAGGTCATTTTTACTAGGTGTCGAATACTGTTAAACACTGCGGTAAGCACTGTTTCCCGATCGGACTTTAATGTAAAGACTCTTTGATGTCTTCCCTTTGAAATGATCAAAGCTGTCACGACTGAACTACTTACTATTCGACAGACAACTGTCAGACTCTTCCCACGTATTGGACTGCTTTGACTCGGAAATGTCAATCAGACAGTCCTTTGGAGTGGACTGCCGCATGAGTGTTATCATGGTGGCCTGGCTGCTTGGAATACTGTGTGGAAACCGAGGAAATTCAACTGCAATTTTGAGGACCATTGGGATTATAGCTGCTCAAGGGGTCTCATTAGTTAAGTGTGTCTTAGACAGCTTGCACCAGCTCTTGGCAACTTCACTTTCATCATGATAAACCTCAGGGACATCTTGATGACTCTACCTCTCTTGCTGCTATGCCTGCTCAGGACAAGGGTGTGTGTGTGTGTGTGGGAAGCATTTCCCTGATGACTCAGCAAAAAGCTTGTAATTGACACACACAAACCAGGCAAAGGAATCGTGAACATGCAAAGCGGTGATTAGTGGAGCCCGAAGCCGCTCCTACACCTGCCATGCCCCCTTCCTGCTTGTTAGGCTCTTGGGGTCAGTTTGAAAGCTTCTTTTCTATGTATTATCCCTGTATATCATGTTAGGCCCCAATAATAAATAGGCTGTCTTGAGTGGCCTTTTACTTGCCCTCATATAGTCTTTACCGTGGGCTGAACTTGCTGCACAGAGAGAAGATGAAGCAGGAGGGTGCTCAGCCACAGCAGTGGCCCTGGTTGAAGCCGTGGTCGCAGCAGCAGAAGTGAGAAAGCAGCTGGAGAGCTCCAGAGAAGGAAACCTGAGCGAGTAGAGCCTGAAGGTAAGAAACTGTGAAAAGCTGAGTCAGCAAGCTGCAAGCCCTGATCCATGGAAGACTTCCAGAGAGCTGGCAAGGGTTAAGAGTCAAGGGTCCTGATAATTGAAGCTTTGGCACTGTCACACCAGCTTCTAGGTTCTGTGCCTAGAGCAAGAAATAGCCTCTGACCCGAGTTCCTAAGGTTCTAAGTCTCTGACTGTGCAATGTTGGAGCAAGAAGCCTCTGGCTTTGAAAGCTGCAGCATGCTTTGGCCTGAGTACTTACCTATATAATATAAGCCTCTGGCTTTTAGTGCCTAGAGCCACAGGACTCTAGTTCTCAGGGACCAGAACTACATGCCTCTGGGTCTTGTAGGCTCTAATGCTCAAGAATTCAGAGATAGTATCACTAAAGATCCTTGCCATTCTTTTCTTTCCTTCTCTCTTCTCTTATGTGTATGAATGTTTGGTCTGCACTTATGTCTGTGTAGCACATGTGTATAGTACCCAGAGGTCAGAGGAAGGTGTCAGAGCTTGTGGAACTTGAGTTTACAGACAATTGTTAGACACTATGTGGATCCTGGAAACTGAACAAGGGTCCTCTGGGAGAGCAACCATCGAGTCATTTCTCTAGCCCCTATTCTTGCAAGTCTTCAACATTCAAATAGATCAAAAAGACCCTTGGTCAATCTTTCACGACATTTGGAGCACTTACAGCCCAGAAATAGGAAAGTTTCCATGTATCAAGCCGTTGGCATGGATTCTTTCTAGGGAGTGAAATGAGGAGACAGTGGTATGGGAAGAGTAGAGAGGCATTTCTATACTTCAGTATTGTTTGTAAATAGTTCGCTGCACACTTATTTTGGAAGAAATGCCAAACCAAAGAGCAAGAATGTCCACTAAAAAGGACTGAGGCTCAGTGCAGCAGTATAAAACTACAACTCAGTTTTGTGTCCCCAGAGGCAGAGGCTGGAGTCAGGGACTTCGGACATGAGTCTGGATAGCATGGTAAGATTGGAGAGGATGGGATTGTGTGGTTTTAATACACTATTAAGTCATCAGCAAGAATGATTGTTGGGTAATACAAAGTTCTTTAAATTAACATTGAACAATGTTTCTGGGGGCTGAAAGATTTACCCAGAACCGTGATCCTCTTGTGTTTGTTCTTCTGACACCTGTGACCATCTAAAATCAGTGAACATATATTTGGTTTGCAGTTTTAGAGGTTTGGCTCACGGTCACTTTGTTCCATCGCTGTGGGCTCGAGGTGAGGTTGGCCATCATAGCAGGGAGTGCTGGTGGAATAAAGCAGCTCCTCTCAAGGCAAACAGGAAGCAGAGAGAACAGGGACCCAAGCGACCATTGCCATAGTCCCTAAGGACACACCTCTAGCGGACGCACTTCCTTGAGCTAGCCTCACCTCCTGCTTTCCACTGGCAATGAAGCTGTGAAAACACTCTTACCGATTAGGCCAGACCCCAGGGTCCAATTATTGTCCCAGAGTCCATCAGCTGGCAAGCCTAGTCCCGCGGCAGGAGCATGTACAGGACAGACCGTAGTCAAGCCTTATCACTGTCAACCGAGCTACAGATGGGGCGGTACATGTGAGCAGAGAGAAGGTCCTCAAGCACCAACACAATCTTTTGGGTGTGAGATGGATGATGTAGCTCAACTAGGAGGAAGGACTCTTTATTTATTTTTTTATGGTATTTCAAATCATTTTGCATTCTTTACAAAGACAATATAATTTTCTCTGTAAATGTAAAATAACTACAGGAAGTAATACTGTTAGTGTTTAACATCTTGTACTTGCCAATGTCACATCCGGAACGACATGTATTCAAATTTCAAGGCATTATTTAGGGCCCTAGGGATTCCATTTTGGGGAATAGGTGCAATTTCAATTCATTTAGGGTATCGATATTCCAGCCCCCTGTCCCCAAGAAAGGTATCTGATCTGGCACCTAATTTCTTATAGTGGAGTAATCACGTCATCCCTGCATTTGGATCCCCCCATTTTACAACTGTACACGACCTCGCGGACAAACCGAAGGCATCAAAATTCAAAGTCGGCCTTTCCACTAAACAACTCCGGTGAAGAAGAAAATCTACACCAAGTCTTGGTAGCTTTAACTGCGCACTTTAACTGCGGTGGTGCCCCGCCCTTTCCCGGCTCGCAGCCCGTCCCCGAGGCGTCCGTGGGGTCCCCCTCGGGGTTGATCTCTCGGGGCTGCTCCCTCGGTGCTCAAAGTTCGGGGCTGCACTGAGGCCCGGCCTGAGTCAGCGCGGCGGCCGAGAAGTTGGGCGCGAGGCGCAGGGCGGGGCTTCCTTCGCCGACCCGAGCCTCGCTCGACTTTCCCGACTCCACGTCTCTTCCTCGGGCCAGGCCGACGTGACAGCCGTACACCTCGATCGCCAGCGCCGAGGAAACTCTCCCGCGGAGACCGGGACAGCCCGGCCCGGCTCGGCCGCACACACACCGGCTCCTCCGGAGCGGCCGCGCGCGTCTCTCCCTCCCCCCAACCCCGCAGGCCCGGGCCCGCCCTCCACCTCGCTGGTCGCGGCGCCCGAGCGGCAGCAGCCCGGGCTATGGAGACCGGTTCGGACTCAGGTCAGAGGCCGCGCACCCGCGGCGGAGGTGGGGGAAAGAGGCTGGGGGTGGGGGCGGCCCGCCGCGGCCCCGCTCCGCGCGGGGGGAAAGCTTGGCGGCGGCAGGTGGGCAGGACGAGCTCGGCGCGGGCGAGAGAGCGAGCGAGCGAGGGCGGGCGGGCGCGCGAGGGGCCGGGGGGTGGGGGGGAGGATGGCTCAGCTCTTTCTAAATATAAGAGCCGGCGTGAGGCGGGCGAGCCGGGCGCCGAGCCGCAGAGCCGCCGCGCGGGCACGGTCCCTCGGCCGCACGGGCGGCAGCGGCTCCTCCGAGGCGCGAGGCTGAGGGGGAGCGGCCCGCGTCGCGAGCTCGCGAGGCGCGGGGCGGCGGGAGCGACGCTCGCCGCGCCGAGGACGCAGGCGGCGGGCGGGCCTCGAGGGCGCAGCGCGGCCCCGCGTGAGGGAGCCGAGGCGGCCCCGGGCCCCTGCGGCACGGCACGGCGCGACACGGCACGGCGACGGCCGCGAGACCCCCTCGCCGCCCGCTCGTCCGCCCCTCCCTCCCTGGCTCGCTCGCTCGCTCGCTCCCGGGCGCAACATGGCTGCGGCCGCCGCCTCCGCCTCCCAGGACGAGCTGAGTAAGTGCGGCGCAGAGCCCGCGGCCGCGAGCGGGAGTCGACTCCACGCGGGGTCGGGCTCCCGCGGGACCCCGGAGGCTCGCGGGGCCGGGCGAGCGGGCGAGCGGCGGCGGCGGCCTGGGCGTGCGGGGGGCTGGGGCGCCTCGGGCCTGGCGGGCGGGCGGGCGGGAGGGCGAACGGGGCGGGCCGCCGCCGCGGGCGCTTGTAGGCCGCAGGTTTGCACTGTCACGTCGTGAAATTGAAACCGGAGCTCGGGGCAGAGCCGCCTCGGCTCACCCGCCGCTTCGGCCCCGGGGTTCGGGGGGAGTCCGGTCCCCTGACCTGCTGCCCACGGTGGCGCGCGGCCCTTCGCCCCGGGGTCGGACTGTGTCCTCCCGACCCGTCTGACCCCGGCCACCACGTCCCCTGGTTCGGACGGACGGGCGAGCTCTGGCAATGGAGCTTTTGGGAAGGAGAGAAGGTGCCTTTCCCCGACATCCTAGGAATCGGCGGAAAGGTCACGGATTGGAGATGACGCTCAGGTTGAAGCAGGAAAGACGGACAGGGCCGCTGTTAGCGGCAGAAGCAGTAAATAAATAAATAAAACGCAGGGTGACAGAGCTGTCAGAAGGGAGAGGCAATCGCACTTCACGCCAAGCCTTGCGACTTTCCAGGGGACGGATCCAGGCTCGCCCGGGGCCGTGGTCACCCTGAAGTCCAGGCCGCCCCGCATGCTGCCAGTGTTCCACTCTATGCTTTGTGGGAAGTGTAGTTCCAGAGTTGTAGGCCTATTCTGGGGTCATAAATATGCAATTTCGTGGGCTATGTAGAATAATTTGTTGCGTTTTGGGTGGTTAGTTCAAGTGCTTTAGGGTATTTAGGAGCACCCCGTCCACCCCCGGTTGCTGTTGAGCTCAAGACTAAAGAAGAAAGGTGTTACGGGATGATGTGTATTTTACATGCGAGCACGGGTCAGGTGTTGTACGCTTATGTTTCTGAAGCTTGTGTTATTAAAGCGTCTCCATCGCCATGTGAAAGTAGTTAAACGTAATTTATGTTTCTTTGGTGCTTGGCAGTTGAAAGCTACTTTTATGCATGTGATCTCACTTCTGCCCTCATAACAACCTTGTGACAGGCAGGTAGGAATTATCCCTGTTTTAACGAGGAGGCAGGTTTAGAGGGATTAAGTTCTTTGCTGCCTGACTCAGAACCGGTGAAGCAGGAGTACTGGTTGCTCCTTTGGAAGTCAACATTTGGTATGGCTCTGGGGAGAATGGATAATCTGGGGAACGAGGCAAGGTCTCCTGGTATGGAGAGGGGTAGGTGTGGGCCAGTAGCCGCAATGTTGACTGCTTGCCTGTCAGTCCCGGTGGAATCACCACTTGACCTTTTGAAGAGATCAGTTGCTCAATTTTATTTTTCAGTATTTTTTATTGTGGTAAGATACACATCACACAAATGATCATCCTAACCGCTTTTAATCGTGTAGTTCAGGGTCATTATGTACATCTGCTCTGTTGTGCAGTCCCCACCACCATCATCTTCAGGACTCTTCATGCAAAACAGAAATTCTGTACCTATTAAACAGCTTCTCATGCTCCTCGTTGAACCCCCTTGCAGCCACTTTCCTGCTTTTTGTCTCTGAACTTCATTAGCTAACATGTTTAAGTGACTGTACACTGCACTTGTCTCTTTTGTGTTTTGTTTTATTTCATTTAGTATAATGTCTTCAAAGTTTCTCCATGCTGAAACATCTGCCATGATTTTCTTTCTAAGATTGAATAATGCACGTAATACATTTTCTTACCTGTTCATCTCTCAGAGGACAAGTTGCTCCCAGGTTTCAGTTATGTGAGTGATGCTGCTGTAGTCCTGCTTTCAGTCCTTTTGGGATTATGCCCTTAACTTTTGAGGAACTGCCACGTCTTGCTTATTTTTTGTGGTGCTGGCGATTGAAACCAGGGCCTTGCACATACTAGGCAAGTGCTGTATCGCTAGTGACATTCCCAGCCTGCCATTTGTCTTTTTGTCAGTGGCCATACCATTTTACATTCCCACCAACGTTGCATAAAGAGTTCCACTTCTTCATATTATTGTCAGTAATTACGATTTTCTGTATTCTCACTAGTACCATCCTAGGGGATCATAGGTGGTCTGATTTTATGTATAAAAATGTGTATCTTAAAATTGACATGTCTCATGGTGTTTGGGTTTCTGTTGTAACACTAAGTACATTACAATCTCAGTTACTGGTAGGAATGGGAAAGAAAATGTGATGAAGAATTACATAGCATTTTGAAGTGGCTCAAGTGTTTGTGTATCTGCAGTTCATATTTGTATGTCAGGGACCATTTAAGATGCTGATAGTATTTCTGGTTAAGAGATTTATTGGCATTACCAGCAAATGTTAAAGTTAGGAACAGATAGTTCAATTCTACCTGTTCTGTTCTCTTCAGGAGAGATTAAAGACTTGGCATTTGGTTCCTAGAATAACTTAAGACCATATGCATAAATGCAGGTTCAGAAATTTCAAATGGTATCATTTGTAAAGCTGAAGCAAGAGGCACTCCAGTTTGAGGCCAGCCTGAAGTATATAGCAAACCCTCTCTCTCTCTCTCTCTCTCTCTCTCTCTCTCTCTCTCTCTCTCTATCACGTGCACGCGCGCGCACACACACACACACACACACACACACACACACACTCTGAAGCATTTTTTTGTTTCAGGATGGCTGTAATAAGAGGAGATGAATGGTAAAGGTGCCTTGAGGGTTCCAAGGAAAAGGAACTAATTATCTGAACATCTGGTAGTATTTTACTGTTTTTGAGATTGGTCTTATGTTACACATGCTGGTCTCCAGCTCTTGGGCTCCAGTAAATCCTCCTGCCTCAGCCTCCTGAGTGTTACAACTAACTACAGGCTATTACCACTGTGTAGTAGGGAGGCCGCTTGTTCGTTTCCCAACTGCCCAGATTCCTGAAATAACCACGCAGAAACTGTATTAATTAAATCACTGCTTAGCCCATTAGCTCTAGCTTCTTATTGGCTAACTCTTACATATTAATTTAACCCATTTCTATTAATCTGTGTCTCACCACGAGGCAGTGGCTTACCGGGTAAAGTTCCAGCATCTGTCTCTGGAGGGGCTACATGGCTTCTCCCTGACTCCGCCCTTCTTTCTCCCAGCCTTCAGTTTAGTTTCCCCACTTAGCTCTGTTCTGCCCTGTTCTGTTACAGGCTCAAAACAGTTTCTTTATTAACCAGTGCTGTTCACAGCATACAGAAGGGAATCCCACATCACCACTGTGTCTGACTTACTATAATTTCTGCATAATAGATGATAATAGAAGCATGAGCTGAATGGCAGCATTGTTTTTTTTTTTTACCCTACTATTTTATTATGAAGCCCAAACATACAGAAAAAAACCCTGAAAGTTAATATTTATATACTCAACTACCTGGATTTGCCATTTGGTGGTTTACTGTTCAGTTGCTTTAAGTCCTCCGTTTTTTCATATACACAGCCACTTTAAATTACATGACCACAGTACCCTGATCCTGAGCAGCAGAAGTGACTGTTATCTCTGCATTCCTCATTCCTTTCTCCCTTCTTTCTTTCCCTCCTCCCTCCCCTTGAGACAGTCTGGGTATATAGCCCAGGTTAGCCTCAAACTGTTGGGTCCTTCTGTTGAGATTACAGGCATGCACTACCATGCCCAGCTTTTGATTGATTGATTGAATGTGTAAGTGAGCAAAAGGTAGGAAGGCAAGAAAATCTTGAGTTTTGTTAGAATTTATGTTCTTTTTAAAAATATAAATATTGTGTAAGTTTTGCTTTGAATTATGTGGTTATAACAGAATAATAGTAAAACTAATGTTTTTTGAGAGTGTACATACTTAATGATTCCTTAGAATAACTCTGAATTTGGTGCTGTCAACCAAATGGTGAAGTTATCCTAGGGCATAGTTAGGACTTGAACTTAGATTCTTTGACTTGAAAAATTATGTCAGTTCTGCTCTGTCAGCTATTAACTTCCCTACAGTTAAAGAAGTAGTTATATTTTTAATGTTTTTTCTTTTGTTCTCTTGTGTAGGGATCAAAACCAGAGAGGGTGTGCAGGGGAAGGGGGTTCTACTACTGAATAAACTCTTAGCCCTGTGGCACTGTTTTGCTGTTTGAACAAAATGTGCTAGACTTTTGGATAGTATGCAGATAAAGAGATTAATTAATTCATATTGTTAAAAGTGTTTCTTAGATTTAGTTTGTAATTACTTATGCTCATAGTCTGGTTTTATTTGTATTTAGCTCATGTTTGCAAATGGAATGAAATGCAATAGAGGGCAGATGGCTAATTTTTACTCTAACATTATCCTTTATTGGTTCATGGAAAAGCCGGCACTGTAACTGGGTTCAGTAGCTGAGAGAGGTGCTTCTAACAGAAGGAAGAAAGGAGCTGCTCAGTGGTTTCCTGTTCTTTTTTTTTGTTTGTTTGTTTTTGTTTTTTTGAGACAGGGTTTCTCTATGGCTTTGGAGCCTGTCCTGGAACTAGCTCTTGTAGACCAGGCTGGCCTCAAACTCACAGAATGGTTTCCTGTTCTTGACTTTTTAACTGTAAGGTGGCATTCAAACCTGATCTTTTGTTGGATTTTGGACAACTCTTGAAGAAGCAACATATAATCTTGAAGCTTACACTGTTCAGTTTGGTCATTAGACATAGCTGTGTGCAGCCTTAGTGGTATAGGTGGTCAGGTAATCAACACTGCAGCAGTCTTCTGAGAGTGGCTCTTTTAGTGGATGGTGTGTGGCAGACAGGTATGTAGTTGTGCACTTCAGCATTGTTTGGGCTTACCGAAATAGTTCTTCAGCATTGGCCATTGTAATGACAGGCATTTAGACTGCTGAGTTGGTCTTTGTAGAAAGGTTGTCAAGCCTGTATCATTAAATTTTGGTTACTTAAATAGGAAGTTAAAATGGAAAATGACAACAGGATTTTTCTCTCTTATTCTATTCCAGATTTTATTTCTATCCTGTTATTTTGAATTATGCTTTCAGCAAACAATAATTTTAATAAAGGCCAACGCCAGTAGTTGGCATGAAGATACTGGCCTTTTTCAGAAGATAGACGTTAAAACTGTAGGCAGTCCAGTGTTCTTAGATGGCTTGATCCAGGTGTTGAGTTCTCCTTTCAGCCCTGGCCAAGATTCCGCTGTGCTGCTTGCTATCTTGTATGGCGTGTTTTATCCACATATTTTCCATTTCAGTAAGCAGACTTTTAAGATAGAATGAGTAATTTATGGCCTTGTCCTCAGAATGCTTATAATTTGACACTGATTTTTATGTCAATATAAATAGCTAATATGAAGCTTCATATGAAAAATGCTTAATTCGGGTCTTTGGAAACCTTAAGGAATGAATATAGTATTCTAGGATCTAAGGAATAATAGCTCAATTTGAGACATTGAAGTAGAGTCATTTTGAGAAATCATGCATTTTGAGAAATGACTGAATAAATCAGCTGAGAGGAATGAAGGTGTTTTACTGTGGCTGTGTAAAGGACTAGGGAAGAAAATAAACTTGGTAGTCTGAGACTTACTCTGTAGTGCCTTTATGATTTGCGATCTAGAATACATCACTTCCTGAGTTTTTTTCTTTCTCATAAAATGGGGTGATGACAAGAAAATACTCAAGGTGTAGTTAAGATTAGTGTATATGAAAGTGCTCTGTATAGACAGTTAAGATCTCCAAATTTACTGTTTTTGGTATGGGGGAAGGCAAGAATAAGAATAGATAACATGGGGAGGATAGGATGGGCCATAGTATAGAGATGCCAGCATAAAGAGTTTGAACTTTGTTCTGTAGACAGTAGAGAACCAGCAGAGGCTCCTAAGTTATACAACACTAGAAGACTTGTTTTATAAGTACAGCACATGGCAGTGATGAAATTGGTTGTAAGAACCCAGAGATCAAGAGCATAAGACTCATTCAGAGGGGATCACAATGGCTAAAGAAATGTAGGCTCTGAATTGAGACAGTGGAACTGAATTTGGTAAGGAGATAACATTAATATTGAAGCCCTAAAATATATAGAAATTATTGTGTTGTTATATAGGCAAAGAATATTAAAGAGGGGAAGAGTTAGGGATGACTCCAGGAATCTAACTGGAGACTGTAGGAAGACTTAGAGAATTGGAACTGGAGAAATCCGAAAGTGATTGTAAGTGAGTGAATGACGGAGGCTTCTTTATTAACCAGTATAAGGAGAACGTTTGGAGTGGTGGCCATTGCCTCCGAAATTAGAGTCAAAGCTGGTTTCAAATTCATTGCTTTATCACTTTTTGGTTAATGTGTCCTTGATCACAAAACTGCCTACCTTTGGGCCTTGCTTTTCCCATTTGTAAAATGGGATCAGAACAAACCCAACTTACAGTAGTCAAAGAATGGGAAGAGATGATGCATGATGCATGTTAAAATCTTGGTAGTTGGCACATGGGTTGCATGTTTGTGGGAAATTTGGTTCTAAAGCTTTGAAGAGGTGGGGATGATGAGGTCATGGGAATGGACAGGTTATTCCAAAGACTGCTCTTTGGAGCCTGTGGATATGTAGGGAGGGCTAACATGATTCAAGGTGATGAGGAGTGCTGGGAAAAGTCATGGGTTACTAATGATCAATCTTAACTTTTTCCCCCGAGTTTTTGAGACAGAAACTCACTATGTAGCCCATGCCAACTTCAAACTCTTAATCCTCCTGCTTCAGCTTCCTTAAGTGCTTAAGCATTTATATTTCTCAGTTATACCGGCTAACACTTTTTATACAAGTGCCGTGTAACTGAGATTCTTCCTTTAACTTTAATTGAAGGTTTTAATATGTTTCTGACATATATATATATACACTTATATGATAAAATATGTTGTATTAGTACTGGAGTTTTTAAATCTTCAGTCAGTTATTATCAGTCCGTCTTTGGAAGCATTATATAGGTTCAAATTCAGCTTCTGGACGTGCTCTTCGTCCCCAAAATGGTAATCACTGTATTTTTCCTTATTCTGTTTCACAAAGGAGGGCATCAAAGATGTTAGCAAGAAATGAAAAGTGCTTATTTTTCTTAAAATGGTAGCTGTGTGTTCAAGTCTTTAATTGTATTTTTTTTGGTGTTCTAAATAATAGATTCTTTATACAATTGCATATGTACGAGTGGATGAACATACCATTGGTGATCCAGAGGACTTTTGTCAAGATTGGATAAACCATGTATCACATTGATTGTAGAGGTTAGTAGATTTAGTTTCTGAGGACATGTGCATTTTACAGCAGCATTTAAAATGCATAGATCATTAGGTAGCAATTTTTCCCTAAGATCTTCACTTTTTCTCTTTTCCCTTTCCTAGTTACCTGAGAGAACCAGTGAATTCATGTTAGTTTGTATTGCCTATTTCTATTCTCTGTGGTGATAAATATAAAAAATTAGCAAGAAAGAAGAAAAAGCTAAAATTTGAAGATACTACCTAGCAGTGTGCACAGGCAGAAACAATGGATGACCGTTTATAAGTAATATTATCTACTATACAAACAGCATTTTACAGCCTCAGGAACATTATTACGGAATTAATTATTTTACTTCTGAAAAGAGGTAATGTCGGAGGCATCTTCATGGTAACTGATTACTCTTGTTTCTGCTACTTTGATATACACTGCGATTTTTGATACTCCTGTTTCTGCTACTTTGATTTACACTGCGATTTTTGATACTCCTGTTTCTGCTACTTTGATATACACTTCAATTTTTTTTAAAGCTGTTTTATCCTATGTCATTGTTACACAAGAGTGTGTTTCCAGGTTTGCTTTTTAATAATACTGGATAGTTCTTTGAAACTCCATAAATTCAGACTGTCATTTTCTCATATCATAAATTCAATATCCAGTGACTACTTGGGGTTTAGTAACATCAGTCTAAAAGTGTTTTGTGTGCCTATCTTCTGCTATAACTCCTAGATTAATTTAACTGTTATTTTATAACTTTTTAGTTATTTATTATTTATTTGGTACTGCTGATTATAGTATATGATGCTTAATTCATTTAAGTGAATTTTGGGGCCTGGAATATTTTATAAACTGGAATTCAGCTTTAGAATAAATTTTAGTTTATTTTTGCTGTTCCTCATCTTTTTTCCTGAGGTGTGTGGCGAAATGGAGACTTGGGAGGTTGGAAAAATTGTTTGGTAGACCAATGAGGGCATTGCTTATTCCACCCTAGATTCTTTAGCTATTTTTGGAACTGTAAGAAATGTATTCATGCTCTTATGATATCCTGAAGACAAGCAGATGAAAACACAAATGCTAGGACTTAAATTGTGCCTTTTTAGTTAGGCTGGTGGCTCATGCCTATAATCCCTGTACTCAGGAGGCAGACGCTGGAGGATCACAACTTGGAGGCCTTCTTGGACCACATAGTGAATCCATCCAGGCCGGCTGGGGTTATTGTGTGACAGCCTACCTCAATAAACAAAACAACAGAATGTTCAGAGTTTTTCACATCTAAATGAACATTTTTCTTCCAAGTAATTAATTGTTTTTGGTGGATATTAATTACCCTACATTGGATTATTATGCAACCCAAATTCTTACGTTTACCCCAAATTGGCTTTCATAAGCCAAAGTAATCCTTCTGCTCACTAACTTATTAAATTAATTTCTAACCGGCTGCCTGCCAGCTCCCTGGCTCTGAGGGGAAAGGCCCTTTTGAGAGGTGGGAGTGTGTGTCAACCTAAGAGTGTGTATGTGTTAGGAGTCTTAGGAATTGATGAGTACTCTGATCAGATCATCTGGTCCAACCCTGTCAAACTGCCCTCCTGATTGCTTTGCTTTCCTATGTGTGTGTGTGAAGGAGTTAGGAGTTGAGTAAGTAAATAATCTTGGTGAGGAGCTGAGGTGATCAGGAAGAGGGAAGCCTTTTTGGGGCTCATAAGTTGATAAGGGGCTTTAAAGTAGTCTGGCATCATATACAGAAGGCTAGGATTTCAGTTACCAGGAAATAAACTCTTCACTTTGCTTAAGGAGTTTGGTACTAGTTCTTCTAGATGAAAAGATCCATGGCCTTTTCTGGAGAATGCGGCAATGTCTATTCACCCCCAAAAAATGTATCAGTGGCAAACCAAAGAAGTGATTCTATCCAAATTTAGCTTGGTGAAACAAGGAGTTTATTTGGGCTACTTAAAGGAGCCTGGGTAAGTGGTTACTTACCGAATACATGACTTAAAGGCACCTGCTAGACTGCAAAGCCCCCCCTCAGCATGGGCTACAGTTTATGAAAGTTGAATTCCTAGAGCTCCCTGCTGGAGTTGGGCAGGCAGCTGCATGGATGATTCTCTCCCTTTTCTGCGGTTGTTTACTGCTTATGTAACTGGGGGGGAGGAGCCTCTGTATCATAACTTTTTGGGCTTCCTGAGCTTCCAAAGTTTCATTAGCTTCCTGAGTCTTATGATCCTTAACCCCTCTCCGAGGGAATGTCTCAATTTAGGGGAAATAACTAGATAACAAGGACTTTCTTAATTGGGCATTTGTCTTGACTGTGAGGACAGAGGGACAAACATGCTTTTGTTACTTTAGTCCTGAAGGGCAGGAGGAGTACTAGCAGTGCTGCATAGGTAGGGACCCAGGATCCGGATGGTTCCCTTGGGCTGCCCCAGCTAGAGGAAGGCAGCTTTTGCAGAAACCGTGCTGATTGTTTCTTTCAGGGATTGAGTCATTGCCTTACTTACAACATACTGTATTTGTGTTTACTAATGGACTGCTTGGCATTTGCTTTTAAAAAGTGCATTAATCTGAGTTCCTTTAAAAACTGGAGTAGGGGCAAATTTCTATTTTAATATCTTAGGCATGAAGATGGGAGTTCTGATTTCTAGCCATTATTTTCTAAAGAAAAGTTCTTCTATCCTTATTTAGGTTTTGCACATATTAGATTGACAGTTAATGACTTAGGATATTATTTAGGAATCAACAGATGGAATGGACTTTGAGGGCTAGTATTAGTTAGATTTATAAGACAGAATAATCTAGATAGCAGCCAGGTCTTCCTTACTTTTCAGTTTTAGCCTCAAACTAATCAAAATGGTTTTCAGAGTTTGACAGTGCTCAGTCTCTACTTTACTTCAGATTGTCACTTCCAGTTGTATAATTTAGTTCTTCTATTTTTCTTAGTTTGTAAGTTACCATTTCTGAAAATGCTGGTTTGGTTTTCCCTATTTCAGATCGATCGATCAATCTATCTATCTTATCTATCTATCTATCTATCTATCTATCTATCTATCTATCTATCTATCTATCTATCATCTATGTGTTTTACACTCACTATTCTCTTTACCCACAAACATTTCTGGAGTAAATTATTAAAAATGTGGTAAGCACAGGGCAGCCTGGTATTTGGAGCACTTGATTTTCTGACTTCACTGCTCTCCTTGTCACTTCCCTCTTTCGTTTTTCTTTTCTCCTTTTGCTTTAGAAATTGCTGTACTCCCCTTATTTGGATCAGGACAGCTTTGCCATACAATGAGGAACTTACTTTCTTGTCATGGTTATTAAAAACCTGTCTCTTTTCCAACTTATCCTAATGTATAACTTTCCACCAGTGTCCTCTTTTCCTATAGATGCTAGATGCACAAACTTCTAAGTAGCTTTTATGATACATAATTTCTTTGCATTCAGCCAGTATTTGAGCATATACTTTCTGAAAGGAACTGAGTTTAGTGTTGGAATAAGAGACTCAGTCATAAGTTCTGAGCTTAAGCTGGAAGAAGATGGAGACAGTGAATAGGTAGTAGGATGGAATCAGATAAAATCTGGTTTAGGGAAGAATGGATGGAGCTGTTACATAATATGTAGCAAAAGATGGTAATCACCAGAAAATATATAGAAAATGTAAGTGGTGGCATGGGTCGGGGAGGTTGCCGAGGAGCTGAGCCATAACTCCAGGATGTCTCCTGTTGCTGCATTCAGAAGCTGGGAGTTTTGGCTTGACGTCAGAAAAGAATTTCAAGAGGAGTCAGTATGAGGCCGAATTGGAGTTCATTAAGAAAAAGATTTTAACATAGATTTAAGCATGGGATTAATGGAAAGGTACTCAGGGAAAATATAAGGTAGCTCTAAGTGTGGGCATGGGCTACTCAAGAGAGAGTTGCAATTGACTTTGCCATAACCTTATAGATGATTTTGGTGGCTTCTGAAGTTACATCTCATAGGGTTGTTAAGGCACTTAAATGTGATCATAGGATGATTTCTGATGGGAATGTGTTAGGTAGGATCATACCTGATAAAGGTGAACTTTAGGTGACATGCTCTTTTTCATGCCCCTTGAATTTTCCTGGTCTTTGTACTTTGTATCCTCTCCAGAAAAGGCCTGTAGGGAGCCCATAGGACCAGGATGGAAGTGGTATATTTGTATAGTACATAGTATTTGAGCTGGGTCTCAAGTGGGATGGGGTTAGATAGAGAAGCAGTCTGGTGTATTTGGGAGAGTATACTGTAATGATTGATTGGTTGGCCAAAGGACTTGGACTGGGAAAATGTGGATGTGGTGGCAAACACCTTGATTCTAGTATGGGGGAGGTGGAAGGAGGAGAACTGGAGTTTGAGGACAGTCTGGACTAGAGCAAGGGTGTCTCAAAATAATTGGGCTGGGAGAACTTATTGTACATGTGAGAAACAGTTGGGATTTGGATGGTTTTTGGGAATGATGGCATACATAAGTGAGACTGTTCATTATGGATAGATTGGCCTACTCCTAGGAAGGACTCCCTTTTTGATTGGACATGGCATTGGAAACATTTTGTTTTCTAAATGTGCTTTATGGAGGTATGTTTTTGTTTTCTTGTACAAGATCTTCATTTATATTTGGATCAACTTGTAAGCTGGCTTAAGCCATAATGGCACTTACAGTGAATCGCAGTATTTAAGGAGCTGAGAGTGACTTCCAGAGAGTCTTAGAATTGCAGGCTAGGAATTGTTCAGATCTTCTTCCAGCTTTTCTGTGCCTTCATGCCATTCTTTCTTCTGCCCGACTTCCTCTGATTTTGTGGTCAATCAGATAGGCTCAAGGTATCTGTATCATATCTGCTGGTTTGTGTTTATAGCTTCAGCCAGTTAGGTGAGACTTGGCTCTTGAATCCCAATTCTGACAGCTGCATCAGAGACCTACCCTGATATATTTGACACCAGCTGTGGTTAAGGTACACATATAGGCCTTGAAGTCATTAATAGAGTTAAACAAACGGCAGGCAGTATGCCTCCCCGTGTTCTCTTCATACTCTGTGAGGAGTGTTGTAACAAGAAGATGGTCCTGAAAAGGTCTCCGTTTCCTTTAGTGGTATATTATTTGTTTTTTAATAAATAAAGCTTGCCTGAAGATCAGAGTGCAAAACAGCTGGCGGTGGTGGCACACACCTTTAATCCCAGTAGCCACACTAGTTAGCCATAGAAGCCAGGTGGTGGTGGTGCACACCTTTAATACCAGCACTGGAGAGGAATATAAGACAGGAAGAGACACCTCTCAGTCTCAGATTGTGGATTTGTGGAGGCAGGATCACCCATTTTGGTCTGAAGTAGAGGTAAGAGCCAGTGGTTGGCTGCTTTGCTTTTCTGATATTCAGCTTGAACCCTAATATCTATCTCTGAGTTTTATTATTTGTGCTACATCTGGCGTCCAGCGTGGGTATTTGTGCTGCACTTTGCCATTCTTTTTTTTTTGTGTGTGTGTTTTCTGTAAAAGTAATGATGTGGGTTAGAAAAATAGCTTTACATTTTTCTTTTTTTTTTTTTTGTTCTGACATGGATATAATAGTTGGCATGAACTCAACTAGAAACTGGATTACTTTGGGGCATTAAGATTATTCTCAAGGTTTTGGTACTTTTCCTTAGACCACATACTCCTATTTTTTACATTTAAGATGCTTCAAAAGTTCTGCGATTAAAATTCTTTCCTTATTTTTGAAACATGAATTCTTATTTTTTAAATTGCTCTGTACTATTCAGATAAAAAAGAAATTTATTTTTATTGAAGAATATTTGAAAATACAAAGAAACATCACTGATATATTTTATTCCTTGTTTTATACACTTATAAATTTTGGGCATATGTAATATCTTTAAAATAAAAATAATTCAAGTAATACAAAAGAATACTATGAAGAAATTATGGAGAACTATTATGGAGGCTTGAGTTTCTCTGTGTTTGTTGCAAGGGTTGTTAGGGATGGAAACCTGAGTACATGCTCGGCAAGTGTACCTTATTTATTGACTCATGTCTGTTCTGTCATAAAGTTTTGACATTTTTTTCTACTACCTTCAGATCCTTTAAAAAATATTACAGAGATAATTAAAATCCCCTGTTACTGTTCTTTCCTTCCCCTGTTTTGTATTTCTTCTTTTTCCCTGCTCTTGTAGACATAGTCATTTGTCCTGTGGTATTTATATCATGAACAGTGTACATATTGCATTTAGAAACTTTCTGTAAGTACAAGTACCCTGTTGTACATGCCTTGCTTTCTGACTTGTTTGGATCTTAAGAATTTTAAACATAGTACTGCTTAAATACGTACTCATGTATGTTTAAATACATAGTCATGTAAATATGACTCATACTTGTTTTTAACCACAGTGTGACCCTACTACATTTAATCCATCACTTGATTGATATTTAGGTTTTATTTATTTATTTATTTATTTTTACTCTTACTAACCCTGTGGCTATGAATGGTTTTATGCATATGTCCTTGTGCTTAGTGCTATACAGGAAGAGTTATCTCCTACCTGCCTTTCTTTTCTTCTCTCTCTCTCTCTCTCTCTCTCTTTCTTCTTTTCCTTCTTGCCTGTCTTTGGCTTTTGGGACAGCGTCTTACTGTAGCCCAGGCTGTCTTGGAACTCTCTACGCTGGCCTCAGGCTTGTGGCAGCTCCCCGAGTCTTCAGATTGAGTTACCATACCCAGCTTAGTTCTTTAAAGTATTTATATTTAGTTCTTTTTTAGTTTAAAAACTTACTAGCTATTTATAACTTACTCCTCTTCCCCTTTTTACTTTATAGAACTAATTTTTTATATCTTGTTTGTATCTTATGCTTTGTGCTTGAGAGTATGCTGTTTCAATTTTTCATTTTCAGATTTGCATTTAAAGCTTAAAATATCTTGATTTTATCCATGTTATTAATTTACTTGGAAGTGATTTTTATGATATTTCATGTATTTCTGGTTGTCTGCTATATTCTCTTTCAGTCTGCTGATTTCTCCCTTTGTAAATACTTTTATTGTATATACTCTTAACTACAGTAACTTTATTAGAATGTCTTAAAATGTATTAGGGCCATTCACTTTTGTGGAAATTCTGGTTATTTGATAGTCCATATTATTTTTTATTCATATTCCACTTGAATTTTATAATTATCTCTTCAACTTTCATGAAGAACTCTTGTCTATAGAGAATATTTGGTTGTGGAATATTCTACTATTTTTATGATACTGAGTTTATTTATAGACATTTTTACTGTTTGCCAGATATTTTTGGCTCTCTTTTCTGGGCACAAAAGACATTTTGGTGCTTGGCGGCCTTTTTGTTAGGGACATGACATGGTGTGCATGTAAGGCATAAAGTTAGTTTAAACAGTTGGGTTGAGGGTGTGACGCCAAGGCAGCCAGGCTTCAGCTGGAGTTGGCCCTACAGGTGACTGCTGAGCAGAGCCTCCCTACTGAGCTTTGGTTGAGAAGTACTGTGGGAAGTTTGTGTTAGCTTCTTTAAGTGTTAGGGACTTGCGCATTTTAATCACGGAATCAACTAACCTGTTCCAGCTGACACAGAAATTTGAATATTTCTAGTCTGTTTATTCTAGTCTTTAGAATTAAGTTATAGTTCAATAAAGAATTTTGACATGTTTTGTTAGATTCATTTCTAGGTACCTGTCTTAGGATTTCTGTTGCTGCAGTGAAACACTATGACCAAAAAGCAAGTTGGGGAGGAAAGAGTTTATTTGGTTTTTTACTTCGACATTGCTGTTCATCAGTGAAGGAAGTCGAGGATAAGAACTCAAACAGGGCAGGAACCTGGAGGCAGGAACTGATGCAGAGGCTATGGAGGAGTGCTGCTTACTGGCTTGCTTCCCATGGTTTGCTCAGCCTGCTTTCTTATATACACCAGTCCAGGGATGGCACCACCCACAATGGGCTGAACCCTTCTCCATTGATCACTAATTGAGAGAATGCCTTACAGCCAGGTCTCATGGAGGTAATTCCTCAACTGAGCCTCAACTGAGAGGCTCCTTCCTCTGTGATGACTCTAACTTTTTTCAAGTGGACACACAAAACCAGACAGGACAGTACCTTATGGTTTTTATTGCTGTTGTACACATTCTAAATAATACTTCCTTTTTAACTCTTTGTTCTCACGTGTATCACTTGGCTTCTTTACTCTGATCTTGTGTAAAACTTTACAACTTTCTTGCTGCACATTCTCTTCTCATAGATACTATACATGATGTGAAATACTGGGAGCTAAAAATTCCTGTTGATTTTTTTTATACTGCATTTTCATGACCTTTCAGTTTGGTTAGAAGTAGTAATGATGTATATTTTCTGTGTTGTTCAGGTTTTGTATACAATATGATATTTGCTGTAGATTTTACATTTTGTCAGATGATGGTTATTTCCTTCCAGACTAGTTGTTTTCAAATCCACATTTCTGAGCTCTGCTCTGTGATACTGGAATTCTGTATTATTTCCTATACTCCTCTACCAAATAGCTTCCTGTGTTAAGGCTCTCATTTTCTGTTTCCATGAGAATATTTTCTTTGTTCCCCTTAGAAATTGTCTTGTTTCATCTTTCATATTTAGAGTTCTTGGGAGTGGCGCCAAGGACGGAAACCAGGGTCTTGTTCATGAGCACACACTCCATCACGGACTGCCTCTAGCTTTTCACATTTAGCTTTATGAGTCACCATAAGTTTATCTTCTTTGATGTGTGATGAGGTAGGAGTTATATTTTGTTTTCTCTTATTACAATGCAACTGATTTTAGTGTAGTTTACTGAAATGACAATTATTCATCTACTCATTTTATTTATAACTTTGTCTTAAGCAGGTGACTTACACATGTTTATCTCTTAAGGATTTTCTTTATTTTCCAACTGGTCTGTTTTTGTACCACATGGTACTTTTAGTTATTGTTGTTTTTGGCAAGGTTCAGAATCTTGTCATGTAAATTGTTTTCCTTCTTCAGCATCAGTTTGACAAATATTGGCAATTTTCTCTTTTTTTAACTTCAAGGTCATCCTTTGCAAATTTATTCCTTTGTAGAAGTGGTAGAACCAACCTTTTATTTAGTAGTCTTTAAAATACTTTTTGAGTTATTATTGGGTGATATTTTCTATTGATCAGTTTGGGGATAACTGACACCTTATTAGTATAAATTGAAGTATCTCCTATCTGAAAGGCTTAGGACGAGAATGGATTTCTGGTTTTTGTCTTTAGATTTGAAAGAAAAAGTATGTATTTATGATATGGTAGCTTACATATGAGACCCAGGTCTAAATGCAACATTTTTTTTTAATAAGTGCTTTACAACTTACATTCTTAGCCCATGATAAAGTTCTTTTTTTAAAATTTATTTTTGCTTTATGTGTGAGTGTTTGCCTGCATCATGTATGTGCACCATGTCATTTCTAGTTCCCATAGAGGGCAGAGAGGATATTGGATCCCCTAGAACTCTAGTTACACATATTGTGAGCCTCCATGTGTGTGCTGGGAACAAAACCCAGCCCTCCCCAAGACCAGAAAGTAGTTTTAATCACTGAACCATCTCTCCTGTCTCTGAATAGAATTATACTAGTGAAAATTGTTTCTGTTGTTCCTAAAATAAGGGAGCGTGTAATTTATGTAATTAAGTTTTCATTAAGTACAATGTTTGCTGTAAATTAAAAAACTCCTAACAGATTAATTAAATTCTCTTTCAACTTTATTCATTATGGATAATTTATTCCTATCTTATCAATTTGAGTACCTTTTCTAAATATATTAAAATTTTTTAGGATTTCAAAATCTTAATTTTGTTAGTATGGTTAAGTATACTGAGTTTAAATGTTAAACTGACTTTTTAAACATTTTTGAAATAAGCTCTTCTTTAGCATGATGTATTATTTTTATGTAACACTGGATTTGCTTTGCTATTTGACTTATAATATTTATTATTTTATTCACCTTTGTGTTCAAGTAAAATATATTTTATTTACTTATTTAATTGTTATTTCTTAGATGGAGAGATGGCTCAGTAGGTAAAGATATTTTTCTGCCAAGCTTGACAGTCTTGAACTTGACAGTTTGGTTCCTGGAGCGCACACAGTGGGAAGAGAGAACCAACTCCAGCAACCTGTCTTTTGACTTCCAGCAAATGTGCTCTTCTGTCTGTTGGCACATGAGATTTTAGCTTTCAGGCCTGTCTTAGTTTTCTTTTGGTGGTGTTAAATGAAGGTGTTAACATCCAGCATAGGATTTCTACTGATTGTTAGAGTCTACAATTAATCTTAGCTGAACATGTTTTGAAACTAAAAAACTGGATAAATTCCTTATTTATAATATTCTATGTTAATTTATATTAAGTTTTGTAGTAGCAAGCTTTTTTAAAACAGGTAAAATTTAAGAAGTAATAAATATGTATATATATATTTAACATTTATTTCACGTGTGTGTGTGCATGTACCTATGGCATGAATGTAGAGGTCAAGGAATATATTGCTGGCGTTAGTTTTCTGTTTCTATAATGTAGGTTCTGGGGTTGAACTTAGGCCATCAGGCTTGGTGGCATGGAGTGATTTTACCAGCCCAGGAAATACTGTATTTTAAGTAGCCACATAGGACATGTATGCACATTATAACATTTTAATGTAGTATTATAGATATACCTAACAGATTAAGGACGTGATCCTCCAGAAGGCTGTAATTAGATATCGCCATCAGTTCTCATCAGTTGCTGTAAAGTTGGAGGTCTCCAAAGATTTTTCTCAGGTTTGCTAGTTTTTCCCAGCCTCTCAAGTGCTTGGGTTATAGGCATTTATTGCCAAAGCTGGTGTGGTATCCAGAGTTTTCACTGCCAAGGTATTAATCAAGTCATTGCTCATGTGGCTTGCTTTCCAGCCTCTTCCCTTTCTTACCTGGCTTTAGTTGCAATCCCCCAAGCATGTCTTGGTCTTTTTAGGTGATCTATCCCCTTCCTTAGTTATTACTTGGCACAAATTGTTTAGGAATTCCCTCTATCAGTTACTTCCTTAGTATAAGCTTTCTGATGTGATCAGAGGTCCCATCATTGAATAACAGAGGCTTTCCAATACCTGGAGAAGCTTCAAGGATCTAAAATTATCAGCCAAAATTTTTTATTATTTTGATTTTGAGACAGGGTCTTTCTACATAGCCCTGTCTGTCCTGGAACTCACTATTGTACACCAGGCTGGTCCCAAACTCACAGAAATCTGCCTCCCTCTGCCTCTTCAAGTTCTTGGATTAAAGACTTGGGTCACCACACCCAGCTCAAATTCTATATCATGCAATAATATAAAGCCTAAACATATAATATAGTAGATGTGTATGATACAGTGCTTCACACATTTTATATTCAAATTCAGTCTGGTGTGATTCTTTGTGGAAAAGGAAAATAGCCATAGAAAGGTTTAGTTCATTAACTAAGACCAGTAAATAATATTTGACATGAAAATATGTCTGTTGGTTCCATTATATTTCCTGGACCCTCTTAGAGATTTATTGTGCTTTCTCAAGGTATAGTAACTATGTCGTTTAAGAATAATTTTTTAAATTTAAAGGTGCTTTCAAATAATATATATATATAAAACATTTCCTAATTTTAATGTATGTTTTCTTGTGTGTGTGTGTGTATATATATATATATATATATATATATCTCACAAAATATGGACACTTATGACAGAAACTTTCTGTTTGAAACAAAGGATATTTTCCTATCAGTATTTGAAATTTATATGGTTATATATTTTCAGCCATTAGACACTGTAAATGCTATGTAGGGAGGGGAACAAAGGGTAGGATTCTTTTGATTTGTTTAGTGGTATAGTATGTGTTCACTAACCTTAATTGGGTCCTTTACCATTTCTTCAGTTTTATGTTTTAATCATGTTTTCTTCTCTTCTTTACCCTGATAATTGTAAGCCTTTTCCTATTATTGATAAACTTCTGACCTGTTCTATGCCTTCCAAATCTCAGTACTTGACATTGCCTTCAATTTTGTAGAAACAAGTAGTAGCAACCTCTCATTTCACCTGCTTGCCTTGAAACGGGAGAAGTACCTTCTTTGGCACTTTTGAGCACTTCGTAGATACACGGAGGAAACTCCACTTCAGCTACAAGAACCACTTTAACCATAGCTGCTGTTGAGGCGATGACTTTGGCCTTAGGATGTCCTGTTCTAGTCACGTTTCCAAACAGCTTGCACTGACTCTTGAGTATTTTTTTGGGGCGTGGGGGCCTGACAGGACTTGGTGATTGTTAGATGATTCTATTTGTGTTGCTGCTATTCCCACTCATAACATGAGTGAGGCCATTTTCCCTTGTGCCTTAACAAAAGACAGATCAGTGGCCAGGAGTTTGTGTACATTTAAAGCTTGTAATAGATTGATGGAATTAGAATCTGTGTACAAGCCTGCCCTGCCCTTTTCTGATTAGTCTGTTTCTCAGTTTCATTGGGCCAGTCTGAGGCATCCTTTCTATGTGCAACCACCCCCCGGGGTTGCAGCATTTGGCTCCAGTAAAATTCAGTATTTGTCCCTGTCTTTGCCTTTGTGTCTAGCTATCTCTTCCCACCTTCCTTTCCTTTTGTTCTGCCTCTCTCTTCCCTCTTCTTTTCCCTCGTTCTTTCTTTCCTTTCTCTTCCCTTCCCTCTCCCTCCCTTTCTTTTTGCCTTCTTGGCTATAGCTCAGGGTGGCATTGAATTTCTGGTTCTGCTTTCTCTTCTCGAGTGCTAGGATTACATGTATGTGATACCATGCTTAGCTACTAGATATGATTGTTTTTGTGTTAGATAATTTTCCAGTTCTGTAATGGTTAATACTTAATTGTCAACATGATAGGATCTGTAATCACCTGGGAGACAAATCTCTAGACATAAAGGTCGGAAGAAGCCACATCCTAAGTGTGGGTAATACCAGTCCATGGACTAGGGTCCTGAGCTGAATAAAAATGAGAAAGTAGGGCTGAGGAATGGCTTGGTAGTTAAGAGCACATAGTGTTCTTGCGGAGAACTAATTTTGAATCCTATCGTTAATGATAGGTGGCTCATAGCCATCAGCTCCAGGGGATCTGATGCCCTCTTCTGGCATCTATAGGCAATTATGCTTTATGTGCGTGGACACACATACAAAATTTTAAAAAAAGAACTATTGTTTTTAAAGGAGAAAATAAGCTGAATACCAGCTTTCATTACTCTGTTTCCTGACTATGGATACAGATTGACCAGCTGCATTATACTCTTGTCTTTCCTGTCTGATGGACTGTGTCCTCCATGCAGGGATCCAAAATAAACTCTTCCTTCCCAAGTTAATTTTTGTCATGCATTAAATCACAGCAGTGAGAAAAGTAACCAAGTTCTTTTCAACTCTGAATATAGTAGGGATTTTTCTCTTTTCTTTCTTTTTTTGATGTTATAGTTTGAACCTGGGTTTTGAACATAGTAAGAGTATGCTATGCCAGTAACTAAACTTGCAACCCTTCAAATCTTTTTCTCATCCTCCCCCAGCCTTCTTTCTTTTCTTCCTCTCTTCCCTTCCCACTAACCCCTTTAGACGTGATTTTCCTGTGCATTTCAGTTAACCATGAGTGCTTCATTCTTTGACCTCAGCCCTTTGAGGACTAGGTTACTGCTCTTATCATGCTCGGTCTCTCTCTCTCTGCTTTCTGAGTCAGGTTTCTCTGTAGCCCTGGCTGACCTGGAACTCGCTTTGTAAACCAGACTGGCTTTGAACTCACAGAGCCTGCCTCTGCCTCTGCCTCCACAGTGCTGGAATTAAAGGTGTGCACCACCACCACCTGGCTAACAAATCCATTTTTAGTCATATTTCAGAACACATATTATTTTCTTCCTAGGCTTGGGTGGTAGCTATATGAGCTCCCTATATGAGCATTCCTAATAATTAATTGAACTTTGAGTGTTTGTGCTTTGAATATTTTCTTTTATTTCACAATGAACAAATTTTAAAGACTTCAGGAAAAATTTAAATTTTTTTACATTCCTTCATATGCTAAAGGAAAATTTCAGAACAAAGACTTGAATACAGAAGGCAAAATCATAAGGTATTAGAAAACGTAGATAAATATATGTGTTAGGTCTTTCCAAGGCTATTACTAGATTGAGAACTTCAGTCTAGGAGGACTCAACAGATGTTAGTGCACTGATGCCACTGAAGGGAAAGGTGTACAGAATGAAGTTGGGAGGAAACCATGTCCAAGCTTCAAGACTCTTTTCCTGCAAGTCACACAGAACAGACTTTGAGTTCCTGTACTGATGAGTTGATGAGCTGTGACATATATGTGAAATGGTCTCTAGTAGGGATACTCTTTAGAGACACAGTGTCAGATTTTTCATTTGAAGCCGGTCATCTTGGCATATTTTGCCCAAATGTACCAAAATTCTCCAAGAAGAAAAGCTAGTATTTAACATAAAGTATACTGTTTGTAGAAACAATTCAGACATGGTGAACCATTCTTAATCTGAATGGTGAAAATGCTCTTGAACCAAGTTTCCAGATGTCAGATCTGCTTTGCTATTTTTTCTTTTTCAAAAAGATTTATTTTATTTTTGTATATGAGTGCTCTATTTGCATGTATGCCCAAGTGACAGAAGAGGACATCAGATCCCATTATACATTATAGAGATGGTTATGAGTCACCATACACCATGTGAGTACTGGGATCTCTGGAAGAGTAGCCAGTGCTCTTAACCACTGAGCCATCTCCCCAGTCCATTAATTGTTTTTCTATACATCATAAATTTTAAAATAATAGTCTTGGCATGATAAAAACATTTTAAGCACTATGAGAAGAAAATTAAAAGGCCGTAAAGTGAAGTAATGATAAATTGAACTGTATTTAAAAGTTGAGGTCTGGGAAAGAAAAAGAAGCTCTATAGAGGGTCAGAAGGGAAATGGGAAAAATATTTATCATATGGGGGAAAAGTGGGAGTTACTTGCCCAATATGTAAAAAAACTTATAAGGGCCATCAAGATTATTACGATTCAGGCATTATGCTGCCCTGTCATCTGGCAGGATGCACTCATGCAGTACCCTGAACTGCCCAGGGTCCTATGGATGCTACGCAGGTGCAAAAGTTCCTTTTAGGAGACAAGCTTTGCCCATTCCCATTCTCTTATCTGCTGTTCTTCTGAAGAGGCAAGCAGGTCTTTGCCTCCACCCCCTCGTCCCTCTCTGCCCCTTTTCTCTCCTCTTCCAATCAAACTCCCCATGTAATCTGTCTGCATGGCGTGTCTGGCTCTCACCCACCGTGGTGTGGACCCACCCACAACCAATTATTATGCAGAATCATTATGAAGATGGCTTAGTGGGTAAGCTTGCTGTGCATTAAGTTTCTGTGCAAATCTGATGATGGAAGTTTGATTCCCAGAACCTGCATAAATGTGGAAGGAAGGAGAGAATTGACTCCACAAAATTGTTCTCTGACTTCTACACTTGTACTGTTACACAAACATGCTTTCCCTCACTATCTTTACCCCTTTCCCCTCTCCCTTTTCTTCTCTCTCTCCCTCTTCCTCACTCTCTCACACACAATAATAATAACAATGAATAAAATGTAAAAATCTTTTACAAGTCACAGGGACTTGCATACCTATAATCCCTATACCTATGAAGCTAAGACTGGAAGCTTGCAATTTTGCTGTTCGCTTAGGGCATATTGTGAGTTTTGAATCACATATCTTATGTGGTGTCTTTGTAAATCTGAAAAGTTCTGAGATATATCACTCTAAAGGTCTAAAGTAAGAGATTTATGTTAATTAAGAGGAAAAGCAGACCAGGTGTGGTGATACACATCTGTAGGGAGACCCTGTCTCAAAACAACACACACACACAAACACACAAGAAAGGCAAAGTATGAATTAATATATGTTACGTTCCAGTTTTGAGGTTATGTAATGTTACTACGTGATTGGAAAAACAGCAGTTAAAGTACATTTCCTGTGTTTGGACTGGGGAGATGTGAACCTCCATCAGTGAAATGCTTGCTGTACAAACATGAAGGCCTGAGATAGATCATCCAGTGTCCACATAAAAGCCAGAGGGTGGCATGTAGCTGTAATCACAGTGCTTGGCAGCTACGATCTCTGGTGTTTGCTCAGCTCGCTTTGCTGAATTTGGTGAGCTTCAGATTCAGTGAAAAATGAATTGGAGGACAGTGAAGAGAGATGCCTGTCATTGACTTCTAGTCTCCACACATCTGTGGGCTTGCATTTGCATACAACACACGTGCACTCACTCCCGCGCGCACATATACACACACTGAATCAGTTACTTTTCCTGTTGCTATAATAAAATGCCTAACAAAAGCAACTTAATAAAGGAAGAAGGCACACAGGAATTTGAGGCGTCTGATCACACTGCTCCTACAGTTGGGAAGCAGAAGTAAGTGGCTATATTTAACTCACTTTGTTCTTTCTTTTCCAACTTGGGACCTCAGTCCTTGGAATAGTAGCACTGGTATACAGGGTGAGTCTTTTAACCCATTTAACTGAATTTAGAAGCTCCTCCTTTAACTTACCCAGACTTTTGTCTCTTAGGTGATTCTGGATCCTGTCAAGTTGAGAGTATTAATCATTAATCATTTCTCTCTCTAGCCCCATCTTCCTCTCTTCCCCCTCCCCTCACCCACCCACCGACACATTTAACTGATTATTTAAAGGAAATAGTAAGTTTCATAAATGAAACAATGTGAGTTTGAATAGAAAAATAAGAAAATTATGAGAAAGATGGAACTTGTTCTTGTCTCATTTTATCATATATTAGAGTTTATCATGATGATTTGGAGAATATCAGCTCCCGTAGCAGTTTAAGATGGATGTGAGTTAGACTATCTTTGAATCTTCAGAACATAATAGTCTTATCTCTTCCTAGGTTTGAAAAGGTTCTTTTGAAATATATATCTATTTTGTTGCTATAACAATACTTAAGACTAGATAGATAATTTATAATGAAAAAAATTCCCTTCATTTTCTTGTTTTTTCCTCCTTCTTGGAGACAGAGCCTCATGTATTCTAGGCTAGCCTTGAATTAGCGAAGGACACCCTTGTAATTAAAATTCTCTTGCTGACACCTCCTAAGTGCCACATGTTTGGTTTAATGTGGTACTGAGGCTTTCTACCAGTGGATCCACACACATAGCCCAATATTTCTATTGTTTCTTAAAGCTGGAAGTCTGGGCTGGAGAGATGGCTCAATGGTTAAGAGCACTGGCAGCTCTTCCAGAGGTTCCGAGTTAAATTCCCAGCAACCACATGGTGGCTCACAGCCATCTATAAGGGGATCTGATGCTCTCTTCTGGCACACAGGTGTCCATGCAGATAGAGCACATATACATCAAATAAATAAATCTTAAACTGAAAGTCCACGATTGAGAGATTTTCAAATGTTGAGGTCCCCCCCCCGTGTTATGCCAGGTGGATGGATAAAAGCTCAAGAGGGGTTTCTGTAGCTCGAACAGTAAAAACCCAGAGACAGGTATAGGAATTAAAGCTGAAGATCAGAGAAGCACAGCAGTAAGCCTCTCGAGAGACCTTTTACCTCTACCAATGCTCAGACTGAATGGATGATCTTCAGACTCCACACTTCAGGGAGTTCCTGTCTCTTCCCCTTTATATTCCTTTCTCCGCCCAGCCCCTGTCCCCTGAAGGTGTGTGACTCCCAAATGCTGGAATTAAAGATGTGAGCCACCATCACCTAGATCTAATCTGGATCAATCTTGAGTACCTCAGGGTAACCTTGAACTCACAGAGATCTGTCTGCCTCTGTCTCCCTGGGATTGAAGGTGTGTGCCACTGCTCCCTGGCCTCTAGTGGCTTAGCTTTGCATTCTGATCTTCAGGCAAGCTTTATTTATTAGAATACAAATAAAATATCACTATAGGTTACAATCTTAAGAAGAAAAATACTGCATTTTCTCCCTCGTGCAGGTCCTAGCCTGTGTGTGTGTGCGTGTGTGTGTGTTTAGGGATGCATGTCATATCATGGAGGTCAGAAGACAACTTGCAGAAGTCATCTTCCACTTTGTGATCCTGGGAATCAGGTTGTCAGGCTTGGCAGCAAGCACATTCCCTCTGAGCCATCTCTCTGTACCCCACTCCTCCTCTCTTTTAGACAGATTCTTACTATGTAGGATAGGGTGACCTTGAACTTAGCCTCCTGACTCAGCCTTCAACTTGCTGGCATTATAGGAGTGTGTTAGTCACACCCAGCTTGATTAGCTTCTATTTAAAAGTACATAGTGTCCCTAAAAGATGGCCTAATTCGTTGTATATTGATCCCTCCTCACTGATTACAGAGCTCTAACTCTGCCTGCTTTGGAAGTAACCTTGTATGATGTTTGGTGCTCTTTGTATTATCACATTCCATTATGAATGAGTATGTGAAAAATGACTACAGTATATCCCGTTTTTTTTAACTTTGGCATAGATTTTTCTATGTTAATTTGTTGTGAAAATTTAACTGTCTTTGTAGAATAGTGTTCCTGTAATTATAGCTTGTCTGTGGGCAGTTTTTACTGTCTCAAGAGCTGGAATGCATTGAAGAATATGCTCTTTGCTTAGAACTCCCAGATTGTATCTGGAGACTGTACTTTTGTTTCCCAGCCGCACAGACCCAAATGATCACATAGAAACTATATTAATTACAGTATAGAATACAATACACATAGAAACTATATTAATTACAACCCTGTTTGGCCACTGGCTCATGCATATTTCCAGCTAACTCTTATATCTTAAATTAACCTATTTCTTTTATTCTATGTATCACCACAAGGGTGTGGCTTACTGGTAAAGTTCTGGCATCTCTCTCCTTTGGCAGCTACATGGCATCTCCCTGACTTCACCTTCTTTTTCCCTCTGTCTCTTCTTGGATTTTCTGCCTAACTATATTCTGTCCTGCCATAGGCTAAAGCAGCTTCTCTTTGAATCAATGGTAATGAAACATGTTCACATCATACTGATGCGGTGGTTGAATTTACCATTCTTAAGAATCTGTTTTACAGCCAGGAGGTGGCAGTGCACTCCCTTAGTCCTAACACTCAGGAGACAGAGACAGGTAGATCTCTGTGAGTTCCAGGACAGCCGAGGAGGATACACAAAGAAACCCTTTCTTGGGGGAAGAAAAGGATTTCTTTTACAACACTGAACATTCATTAAATAGAATCATTTGATTTAGTACTCTCAGAGTTTACCTGCCTAATTTTGATTCTTTGTTCTATTTTTCCTTTATTATTAATTTCTTAAACTAAAGTCGAATTGGGATTTTACTAGCTTTTTTTTTTCTGATGTCTTTTGTTATTCCAGGATCCTGTTCAAGGCTGCATTTAGTTATATGACCTAGCCTCTCTGGGGCATTTAGTTATATAACCTAGCCTCTCTGGGGCAGTATATTAGTCGCCCTCCCACCCCCAACTTTTTAGGATCTTGACATTATTGAGAGATACCAACCAGCTACCCTATAGAGTGTCTTCCAGTTTGGGTGTTCTATTGTTTCGCTACAAGTAGACTAGGGTGATGGATTTTGAAATGAACCCAAGAGTGCTGAAATGCCTCTCTTGTTATATCTCATCATGCATACGTTACATGATGTCACTGCTGTTGTAAACTATCTTTACTTGGGTGAGGGAGTTAATCTATTTTCTTCTGTTCTTTGTAAGTAGTAACTACATCCAGGCTACCTTGAGATGAGGAAAGGGGTAGGAATGAAGCTATACTCCCTTTAGGAACTTACTACATACAGTAGTTTGTTCTTCCATAAGAAATATTAGCTTCTCTTTTCCTTTAGTTTCTTTAATCATTTATTAACATCAATATAGATGTTTCTAGTTTGGCTTTTAATCCAGTGCTGTGCTATTTATTGTGTTCTGTTATTAATTGATCTACTATCGGCCAGTAGGAGCTCTTTCAAGTTGATTTCTATACCTTCTTCATGTTTCATGTCATCTCTAATACTATAAGATGTTTAGACTTACCTTTCTAATATAATTGTTTTCCTGTCCTAAGCCCTAGAATTAGTTATTTTCCTGAGAAATCTGTTCTCTTTTATTACAGAGTGATATTTAGAAACAAGATTCATGCTGGATATAGGGTTTGTACATTGCTACGAAGGTGTTACTGCTTCTTGTCCCTTTAGGACAAGGATAGATGCCCACCTTTCTTCACAGAGAGATTATTTGAGGCAAACAAAAAGTAATTGTTAGTATCTGTTATAAAACTTGGCTAATTATCAATTAGTGGGTAGTCTGAGTTTCATTTGTATGACTTCTGACACTTGTCTATTGGCTAATATTCTACTTATTTAAAGTAAATTTTAGTAGCTATATTAGTTCACCTAAAAGTGTTTTCTGTTTTTATCACTACATAGTGAAGACTTAAAAATTTATTCTTAAATTGACATATAGTGCATGTTGCCCAGATCAAGATACAGAACATTTCCAGCTCATTCATTGCCACTGATAATTTTTTTTACAAGTGATGTGTGATGTTTGCGTGTGTGTATGTGTATGTGGTGTGTAGTATGTGTGCCTGTGTGTGTGTCCTTGCAGCAGGAAGGCCACACCTTGCTCACTTGAGGCAGGGTTGCTCTTACTGAACCTGGAGTTAGGCTGGTGAGCAGTAAGCCCCGGTGGTCCTCGTGTGTCTGCTTATTCACAATGTTACAGTAAGAGGCACGTGATTATAAATATTCTGGTTTTTACCTGAGTTCTGGTTATTTGAACTTGGATCTTTGTTTGCACAGCAAGAGCTTTTACTTGCTGAGTCATCCTAAGCTCCCTTTTTGAGACAGTATCTTGTTATGCAGAACAGGATGACTTTAAACTCAGAGTGATCCTTTTACTTCAGCCTTCTAAATGCTGGGATTATAGTCATGCATCACTTTGCTTAGTGCTCTGATACTTTTTGCAAGAGACTCTGAGGAACAAGTATCTCATACAGCACCATTTTTCCCCCCAATACTGAATACCAAAAAGTTGACAGCAATTTGCAGCTAGATATTTGGCATTTGTGTGAGTTCCTTCTCTGTCACCTTTCTCTCTGTCCTATAGTATACTGGTCAAAGATACACGGCGGCTTGTTTAATAATTGCTATCTACATTTTGCTCAACACACCCCCATGGTCTTGTCTTAACATTTTCTCACTCTAACTTTCCTGTGGGAAACTTGACTCTGATTTTCTAATTCAGCAACAACACAGTAGTAGTCAGTGATTCTGTCTTTGGAGAAACATCATCAGTTAGGTTGTCCCTGACATCTAGTTAAAGTTCTTCTGTTGTGTTCTGCTAGCCAGGTCCTGTCTCTGCCTCCCAAGTGCTGGGTTTAAAGGCATGCACCACCACCGCCCTGCATATCCTTTCTTAATAACTAAGTCCTTCAGAAAGACCAAGTAACTCTGTTATGTAGGAAGGAATTTCATTACTCTTGGCTGTTCTCCTTTCTAGAGATTAAATGTCCCCAAACAGTTGCAGAGTAGCACATGATTAGCTATTAGACCTTTGAAAGCAATACTTCCTGGTGTGTCAGAGTCAGTTGTAGGGCTAGTCTAATTGAAATTCTTGACTGAAGGATCTGCGGTACAGAAAATAGGATTATGTTATAAAAATAGGCTTGGTTATGTTTGGTTTGTCAAGTTCTCTTGTTTTCTTTTTATATTATAGATCAGCTCGAACGGGTCTTTTTACGACTTGGCCATGCTGAAACAGATGAACAGTTACAAAATATTATATCTAAATTCCTTCCTCCTGTTTTGCTCAAACTGTCCAGCACTCAAGAAGGAGTACGGAAAAAGGTGAGCATGCTGGGGCCACTGGGGAAATAAATGGTGAATGAGTGTATATCATAAAGTGAGGTTTTTAAAAAAGTTTCCATTGTTGTAATGTATGCTTATGATCCTAATTACCTTTCCAAATGTATGGTAAGTCTAAGAATCAGCTTTTGTGACGGAAAAGCTTAACTGCCTGGTATAGCTGCCTTTACTACCCAATGTGTGCGCGTTACCAGTGCCAGGTGGTTTAATCGAGATAATTATCTGATCTAAAACCGAATAGGAAAGCCAGTGTACAAAGGGGAAATGTTCTTTAATCATTGGTTGATGGTGAATATATCCTTAAATAAAGGTAATAAAGGTAAGCAAATAAAGTTTTTGAAAGCAGACTATTCTTATATAATTTATACTTTGTGTCCTACAAAATACTATTTCATAAAGGTGTATAACTATAATATCACTATTTTATTTTTAAATTGTTCTTTATAGAACACGTTCCCCTTTAATTTGTAGAATAGTTCATTATTTTTTCCAGTATATTGTGATAGAGCTTCTGGTCTTTGATGTGTCGTCAGGTTCATCTCCTGTGATATTATAACTGATTGACGTTGACTTGAATGTCTGCCCTAAGAGGCCTGATTTGAGTTCAGTGGGAAGAGTGTCTTCCAGAATGTCTATTTTGTTTGTTGCTGGAAAAGATGGACAGTCTTGCCATATATTTGTTAATCTTCACATGCTGTTAATCCTTATTTGTTGAGGTAGATTTCTTTTTAGTCATGTTATTCTCTTATTTAAGACCCTTCAGTGGACTTTTCTTGCTCTCAGGGTATCAAAGGTCTTTTACAAATCGATATCTGTTTACTTAGTGATAGTATCCTTTAAATTTTTTTTATGCCTTATGGTACATTTTGTATTTACTTTTCTCTGTTGCTGACACAAAATACTTAACTGTAGTATGAATTCTAATTGTTCTTAATAACCTGGAGTCAGATATTAGGGGGTGAAAGCTGAGAGATCAGAAAAGTAGTGCAGCCAGCCACTAGAGATACTATTTACCTCTATGGAATCCTCAGACCAAAAGGGTAAACCTGTCCTCAGACTGCGTCCTCTGACTGATTGCTTCAGGCTGCACCTCAGACTGCACTGAGCTCCTGCCTCCTCCCGCCTTATATTCTTCTCTCCGCCCAGCCATGTCACTCCTGTCTCCACCTCCCTAGTGCTGGGGTTAAAGGTGTGTGATCCCAAGTGCTGGAATCACCTGATCACCTTTGTGTGGGCTCTGTTTCTCTTTTAGACAGAATTAGTCTTGTGTAGCCCAGGGTGGCCTTGAACTCACAGAGATCTCTCTGCCTCTGAGTCCTGGGATTAAAGGTGTGTGCCGCCACTCCCTCACCTCTAGTGGTTTAGCTCTGCACTCTGATCTTCAGGCAAGCTTTATTTGTTAAAACAAACTATTACTACACCTAAAGAAGGAAGAATTTGTTTTGACTCGCGTTTAAGTTTAGGTGATTAGAAGGCATTATAGTAAGAATATTAAGGCCATATTATAGTCACTAAGTAAGCAGAGAATGGATGGGAAGTGATGCCTGGCTATAAAACCAGAGCACCTCTCCAGGGACCAACTTACTCCAGTGAGATTTTATCACCTAAAAAGGTTTTACTTTTCAAAACACCACCACCAGCTGCATACCAAGTAATAAAATGCATGGGCTTATGCGGGCACATTTTACATTTGTTAGAGGGAAAAAGAAAGGAGTAGATGGAAGAACATGGGAATGTGGTTATGACTGAGTATGGATTGATGTGAGGCTTCTTGGTAAGCAGGAAGAGAGACTACCAGGTTAAGAGATGATAGATTCTTAGTTGCAACTGAATGTGATGCCCTTGGTGAACTCAACAAGGCTACAGAGATTAGATTCCCTCAGTGGATGAGGATGGGTGATAGGAGGAAACAGAGTTCTACAGCACTGATTTGAATGGGTGGGAGTGATATCTTTACTTAACTGCTACAGCTATTTGGACTAGAAGCTGAAAGTGGAGTTCAGGAAGTAGCCAGAGAACCATTGTCTTAGTTTATGCTGAGTAATTTTAGTAGAATAAAAACAAACAAACTGGTTTACTTGAGATACTATATTTCTTTTTATTTCATCTTTTTTTTGTAGAAAATCATCCCTCTTTAATTGTCTGTTTAAAATTTTAGGTTATGTATCATTCACTTTTGTTATATTATTTATCCTATTCTTCCGAATGTGGTAATTTCATTCTTGTTTTTCAGGGTTCGTTTTTGTATGTTTTTGTGTGTATGTACATGTTTTCATGTGCATGTGACTGTACACATATAAAGGCAAGAGAATGATGTTGGATAGCTTTCCCAGTTGTATTCCACCTTTTAAATATGTTTACAAGATTTTTAAATATTGTCTGTATGGATGTTTAGCCTGCATGAATGTCTGTGTACCATGTGGATGCCTGATGCCCACTGAGGCCAGAAGAGGGCAATCAGATCCTCTGGAAGTGGAGTTACAGATGGCACCATATGGGTGCTGGGAATTGAATCTGGGTGCTCTAAAAGATCAGCGAGTGCCCTTAAATCCTGTGGCATCTTTCCAGCCCCTCCACTTTTTCCTTGAGGCATGATCTCTTATTACACATGGGCCTCACTGATTTGACTAGACTGGTTGGCCAGTGAGCTCCAACAACCCTGCTGGCTTTATTTCCCCAGTGCAGGTATATGCGGCATTATGTATAGCTTCTTTTCTTTTTTTTTATTTTTTAAAACAAGAATTCTGATTGGCTGGGTGGTGGCACATGCCTTTAATTCCAGCATTCAGGAAGCAGAGGCAGGTGGATCTCTGAGTTTGAGGTCAGCTTGGTCTACAGAGCGAGTTCCAGGACAGCCAAGACTGTTACACAGTGAACCCTGTTGTCTATTTTACTCTTTTCTTGTGTGTATGCGTGTGTTTGGGGGGGGGTTTGCCACCCAGGTCCAAATAAATCACACATGGAGGCTTATTCTTAGCTATGAATGCCTGGCCTTAGTTTGCCTAATTTCTCTCCAGCTCTTCTTAGATTAAATTATCCTGACTACTTTTTGCCTTTGGGCTTTTTCCTTTTCTTCTGTATATCTTACTTTTACTCTCACTGTTTCTGGCTGGGTGGCTGGCCCATGACATCCTCCTCTCCTTGTTCTCTTGCTCCTCCTCTTCATTTCTCCCTCTGCTTAAACTCTCTGCCTGCCAGCCCTGCCTGTCCTTGCTCCTGCCTTGCTATTGGCCATTCAGCTCTTTATTAGGACCATCAGGTACTTTAGACAGGCAAAGACTCACAGCTTCCCAGAGTTAAATAAATGCAGCATAAATAAAAGTCACACACCTAAAAATAATATTCCTCAATAGAACCCTGTCCTGAAAAACCAAAACCAATAAACATGGATTCTTTGGGCTTGACCTTAGGCCTGCATAGCAGGCTTTTTACTGACTGCGCTTCTTCTCAGCTCTTAGTTCTAGTTTATTAGTCACTGTTATCAAAATTATAGTATTTGCTTGCATATTTGTTTATTGTGCTGACCTTGACCCAGTGCTTTCTAAATGTCTGACAATATATCACTCAGCCTAGCTTAGGTTAATTTTTCTTAGGGATGAGCTGTTTTAAAAGGCAAACTAGTACTTAGGTTTATTTTTCTCCTTTTATTTGCATTATCTCTATTTTATTCAATTTTTTTCTCATAAGATTTTTATATATATGATAATGATGATTATGCATTAAGAAAAGTGCTAGGTTTACAAAATACTGTGAAGTGGTTCTTTCCCACATTTTAGAGACGAAATGGAATTTAGAATGGTTGATGAACTTTTATTTGCTTATATGTTTACTTATTTAATGACTTTTTAAGAGTCTCACAGTATAGCCCCCACTGACCTGGAACTCTGTGTAGACCAGGATGGCCTCGAACTTACAGATCTGTCTGCCTTAGCCTTCTGTGTACTAGGATTTAAGGCATGCTCCACCACTCCTGACAATTAACGAATTCTTAAAAGACCAAAGAATGAATAGGTGAGCGAGGATTTAAAGTTTAAAATACGTTGGTCACCAAATACATTTTTTTTCATTTATTATGTTTTCAAGCATGCTCAGAATGAATGAAGATCTGTTTTTGAAGTTGTCTTTGCTATTCTGGTTATATTTTACAGTTACACTGACACACAGTGTTTGCTTTTATTTTTAGCTAACCTCTTAATAAGAATATTATTTTTAGTTTTGAAGTATTTGATACAAAATTTTCCTTGTTTTATTTTTCATTCTGGACTGAAATCTGACAGTTCTGTTTAATTTTTTTCTTTGGTTGTGCCTTGGATGGCTCCACCCAGGCTTTTGTGCATGAGAAGTGTGTGTTCTCCCATTGAGTTACATCTGCAGTCCTAAAGGGTATTCTGTGCTCCTGAGTAAAGTCCTTCATAAGCTTGAAAACAATTCTTGTTTGTGGACTGTGGATCTCAGTATGTCCTGAGGCTGCTTGCTGCTAACACTGTACAGTTGTCTCGAGACTCTGTCTTCTAGTCTTTTATATTAATAGTCATGGATTACAGGGTTTTTTTTTGATTACAGTTTTTTTTTTACAGTTTGCAGTTTTCTTGTTAGGTTAATATTTTGATTTGATACATATTGATGTACAAATTTAACATTTTATTATCAATTACAGTATATTGTATATATGTATTTATTGGCAGAGTGATTTACTGTTAAGCAAACTTGAGAACTTCTGGGACAAGGAAATAATACTTAAAACTGGTATATTTTAACATCATGCCACTCTTTGACATATCTTTTCCTTGAATCTTATTGTTTGCCTTTGATGTATTATCATTTGAGTCCTACAAATAAGAATAATGATCCTGAAATTAATAGTAATAGCCAAAATTATTGGACAGTGTCTCAGTTTAGCAATTCTGTGAGGTATAGGTGCTCTAATTATTCCTATTTTATAGATGAAAAAAACTGGAACTCAGAGAAGGTAAGTAATTTGCCTTATGTCACATGACTAACAATGTACTTTATAAATAGGGTCTTCATAGATGAGTAATTTCAAAATTAAGCTGGTTTCTGCCAGCTGCTTCTGTGTAATGGCTACATAATGTTAATTTTTTGCTGTATTTATGAGAATAAATTTAATTCATCCGAAGTTAGTCAAAATAAATAGGGGTTAAAAATCACTCTGAAGGCAATAATAGTTCTTCCATATTTTAATGATTTCTTGAGGTTTTAGTTGTAATTCCAGTTTTCTTGTGTGTTTATTTTGACTTTTAGACAGTGGATTCTTGATAGGAATCTACTTTCATAGTATATAGTCATATACTGTTATGCCTTGTAAATTATAGAACCAGTATAATAATTGTCATTTGAGTAGTATTGTTAATAAAATGTATAGATATTGAGCACAAATACAGAATTCATTTTTCCTCTCTAAGAAAAATATATAAAATAAGACTCATAGAACATTTACTTTTAAATAGAACTCATTTATACCATAGTCTCCTCAGCACTCATTTTTGTTTTTTGTTTTTTTTTTTTCTTTTGAGAGAGGGTTTCCTTTGTGCAGTCCTGGTTGCTGGCTGTCCCAGCTGACTCTGTAGACCAGGTTGTCCTCGAACTCAGTGATCCACCTGCCTCTGCCTCCTAATTGCTGGGATTAAAGGCGTGTACCACCACCTTCCAGCCTTTTCTTTTATGCAGATGATTGAACTCAGGACATTGTGCATATTAAGCAACCATTCTTTTTCTTTTCTTTCTTTCTTTTTCTTTATTTTTGTACTGTCTCTAGTCAGTGTAAAATTTTATACTCAAATTTTATAACCAGAGTTAGTTGTACTGATTTTTGTTTGTTGACTTTTTGGAACTTTGAGTCCTTACCATCAATTTCATAATGTATGTTTGACTTAAGTAAGATATTACATAATATAGCTTTCAGTTTGTGGATAAATTGGCTGAAAGAGTACTAAAACATTGGGATTTTTTTGTACTAATTAGTATCCCTTTCTTAATTTTAAGGAAAATGAGGGTTGCTAAGTAGAATTCTGTATTAGTTAACTTTTTTTTGTTCATAGTTACTACAATAGCAAAAAGTTGTGCTGGAGAGATGGCTCAACTTTTAAAGGCTAGTCTCACAACCAGAAATAAGAATAGAAAAGTTAATGCTCGTCCATACCTGACGTTAGCAAGGCTGTGGAGCAACTCGAGCGCTCATGTGTTACTGGCAGGAGTACAAATTACTATCATCACTTTGGAAACTACTTGGAAGTATCTGCTTAAACTGGGCATGTGCATAACTTTGTGACCAAACACTTCTAGTCTTGGATTTATATCCAACAAAAATAAGCACATATGTCTTTGAAAGGAAATACATTCAGATCAGCACTACACTTAGTCACCCAAACTGCAGTCTCACTAATGTGTGCTTTGAGGTTTTAGTGTTTCAGGAATAACATATCATAGATGCAGCCCTCCAGACTAGTTAGAATGTCCAGTCTTTCTTAGGTTAGATTTTAAAAAATGTTGAATTTCTTCTCTCTTAGTACATATTATACTGGAGTAAGACCGAGGCCATTTATCATAAACTTGTATATTTTCCTTTCTTTCCACAGGAATTGTTGATGTGTTAATTTCTGCTTTTGTTCCTTTCCCACTAATAGAGGAGGAAGAAGGTTATTTTTTTTTATTTAAATATTTTTTGTTTGTTTTGTTTTTTTGCAGACGGTTTGTTTTGGAATTCACAGTGTAGACCAGGCTGTCTTCCAACTCGTAGAGATCTGCCTGCTTCTGCCTCCTGAATGCTGCGATTAAAGGCCTGTGATACCACTGCTCAGCTTTTACTTGAATTCTTTATTGGTATCAGATGATTTTCAGGATAAAAGAAATGTACTTCAGTGTTTTGCTAAATTCTATTGTAATCCAGATCTTGCTTTTCTGAATTCTTACCATTCTGAGTTTCATTCAGCTATAGTTTGCCATATTCTTTTAGACCCTTGTTCTTTTCTAAAACTGGTTTCAGCTTGAAGTACATCTAATCCCCAGAACTCAGTGTTTCTACCACTTTTTCTCTAAAAAAAAAAAAATAGACTAAGTGTATCTAGAAACAGTAGAATCTTACATTTTATATTCTTGGGATCTCAGAAGTTCAGATGCTGTGTTTCTGGTTCTGATACATCCCTTTCTGAGATACCAACTTTATAGTCCTTAAAAAGGATAAAGTAGCTACTTTTCACCAAAATAAGTAATTTCTAAGAAATAAAAATTTTATTTTTAAGATATGATTGGTAATTTAGTTCTTCTATCTTTGCTTTAGGTAATGGAACTGCTGGTCCATCTGAACAAACGTATAAAAAGCCGCCCCAAAATACAACTCCCAGTAGAGACACTATTGGTTCAGTACCAGGACCCTGCTGCGGTTTCTTTTGTCACGGTGAGAGTTGTTTTGTTTTGAAATGTTTTTTTCCTTTTTTAAAATTTAGAGTAAATCCTTTTACTGTTTAGTTGATGCCATCAATGTATATTGACAAGTTTAGAATTTCATTCTTAGACCATATCTAATGGAAACATTTTTACTTTAAATCGCATGCTGTTTTTTCACAGAGTACTGATTCACAAGTAATACTGCTTCAAAGAACATTGCAGGGACATGGTAATGAATGTCAGTTTACACTGAGCAATGTTGGTGAAATGACCGCCATGTATTTACTTACATAGAACCTGAACAATTTAGTCCTTAGAAATTAAGAGTAGAATAGAGGTTATCAGAAGCTGGGAAAAGGTTAATTACTAGGTGCAAAGTTAGAGAACAGAAACTTCTGCTGTGCTATTGCCTAGTTAGGATGACTGTGGGTAACAATCTGATACTTTACATCAAATAGCTAGAGTTGCCCAGTGTGGTGGTGGGACCTATAGTCTCATTGGCTTGTTAGGTAGAGGCAGGAGTATTGCTTGAGCTCAGAAAGTCAAGACTAGCCTGAGCAACAGAATGGAATGTTCTTCTTAAAAAAAAAGAAAAGAAACACACACGCAGGAGCAGCAAAATAACTCAGCAGGAATCTAGGGAAAAAAAGGCTTTTCAAGGGTTTGCTTTAATGAATGGTAGGTATTTAAAGGCATGTTTAGCCTAATGGAAACATATAATCTATACATAAAATGTCACATGGTATTCTATAATATATATATAATTAATTTTTTTTATGGTATTAGGGATTAAACCCAGGGCCTTTTACGTTCTGCTGAGCTATATTCCAAGTACATACAATTTTTGTTTTTATGTAAATAACAGTGATTTTATTCTTAGTATATGAGACAAATCTGAATAGAGAGAAGGGTTACAACACATGGCGTGAGAAGGCAATTGTGGGTGCCAGATGTAGCATGAATTCTGATTGTTCTTAGTAAAAACCTGGAGTTAGATATTAGGGGGTAAAAGCTGAGAGATCAGAGAAGCAGTACAGCCAGCTACTAGAGAGACCTTTTACCTCTACTGAATTCTGAGACTAAAAGGACAGTCTTGTCCTTGGACTGTTTCCTCTGACTAACTGCTTCAGACTGCACCTCTAATGCATCTGAGTTCCTGTCCCTCCTGCCTTATATTCCTCTCTCTGTCCAGTCATCTCCCTTCCTGTCTCCACCTCCTTAGTGCTGAGATTAAAGGTGTGGGACTCCCAAGTACTAGGATTAAAGGTGTGTGCCACCACTGCCTTGCCTGTAGTAGTTTAGTTCTGCAGTCTGATCTCCAGGCAAGCTTTATTTGTTAAAACACAAACAAAATATCACGACAAGGAATACTGTTTCTGATGTGTGTATTCAAAAGATACCCTTTCTGTAGTGGAGTAAATCTGAAACTGGCAAATATTCCTCTTCATTCCATTTCATGAAAACAAAATATAAGAAATGATATTATATGAAGACTGTTTTTTCCTGCTTATGATTTTTAACAATACGGCAAAATTTACTAAATTGTTTTAGCAGGAGTCACAACTTTTGGAGGTGTTGTGCCTGTTTTTGACACACAGTTCTATTATGGATAATATCTTTAAGACAGTATAATCAATGAGGCCCAATAACTATGCCAAACAGAAGGCCTTATGGAACCTTTTCATTTTTTTCTGACTAATCCTTCAGATGAGCAGCTCTGTCTTATATGTAAATATGGATTTATGTCATGGGTTTGCTATGGTTGGTAATTTTACATGGGTTACAGAACTACTGATAACATTTGCATTCCTTAGTTTCCCTGGCTCCTTTGTCATCCATTGCTGATGGGTGACTGAAGTGAGGAACCAGACTGCTGCAGTTTCCAAAGATGGTTTTAGTAACTGACCAGCTGGGTAAAGGAAGCCTGGGGTTTGTTAACGTGTGTCTAGGACTAATACATCAATCTGGGAGAGCTGATGATAATGTAGATTTAGATGCTGTTTTACTTGCAGATAATAGTAATTACACATATGACCATTTTAGGTTAACTTACCCTTCTTGTATAAAAAGCCCACTTTAAAACGAACAGTTTGAATAAGTTATGCTTGACTTCTTACCCTGATGTATAGTAACTTGACTAAGCTGTAATAAGTCTGTGGAGAGGATGATTTTTTTTCATGATTTTGTTATAACTATAATTTCTTGTAATCATATTTTTCCTTTCATACTTGCTTTTCTTTTACTGCATTAGAATTTCACTATAATTTATGTTAAGATGGGCTACCCTCGCCTGCCAGTGGAAAAACAATGTGAATTGGCCCCTACGCTTCTTACTGCCATGGAAGGGAAGCCTCAGCCACAGCAGGATAGGTATGGCTTCTTCGTTACCTATTTCTTATGTGCAAGAGTCAACAACTGCCTTTCAAATACAGGTCACATTTGATTTCACTTGGTAAATGAAAAGGATTGAGCTCATTTAGCTGAAAGATAGTTGAGTTTTCTGTTACTATTTTAGTTATTTTATTAATAGCATTATAAAAGTTCTTGATGTGAACATTAAAAATGTATAAAACTAATGACTTTTATAAACATAACTCCTTCAGTTTTTATTTGTTTTTAAGTGGTAAATTTATGTGATATTAAAAACTTATTTTCTTTGAGTCTGGAGAAATGGTCAGTAGTTAAGAGCACTGGCTGCTTTTTCAGAGGACCCAGGTTCAATTCCTGTCACTACATGGTGGCTTACAGCCATTTGTTAACTACATTTCTAGGGGATCCAGCACCCTTTTCTTGCCTCTGGGCACTAGATTATTTTTGTGGTGTACAGACATACATGTGTTAGATAACAAAAGGGAAAATTTTTAATCAAAAAATTTCTGTCTTGGATAAGACATTTCTCAGCAACTTCTAGTGGCAATAGAGTATTTTTGACATAATATATTAAAATCGGTGCTGGAAAACTGGAAGGACTTAGATATCATTTATCTGTTGGCTTAGTGAAAAGATCTGTATCTCAGACCTGTCAGTGAGAAAGTTGTTTCCAGTTCTGTTTACTTACTAATTGATCAATCAGTTGATTAATAATGGTGCTGGGGCCCAAATCTAGGGTTTCAGAAACCCTGAGAAAAGGACTATGGGTATTTATAAACAAAATTAGTAATTAAATTCTTAGGGGGCTGGAGAGATGGCTCAGTGGCTAAGAGCACTGACTGCTCTTCCAGAGGACCCTGGTTCAGTTCTCAGCATCCACATGGCAGCTCACAACTGTCGGTGGCTCCAGTTTCAGGGGATCCAACACCTTCACACAGACATGCATGTAGGCAAAACACCAATGCACATAAAGTAAAAATAAATAAAAATTTTTTTATTGAAAGGACATATTGAACTCTACTTTTTAAAAGTTAATTTGAAGTACCCTTTGGTAACATCAAGTCTATTTCATATATATTTTCCCAAAGTTTTAAAGTGTTGGACCACATTGGCTAAATGCTAATTATTTCTTAATACTTTGAGTTTCTCTCTCATTCTTTTTTAAAAAGCAGGGTTTCTATTGTAGTCCTGGCTATTCTAGAACTTGCTCTGTAGACCAGGCTGGCTTTGAACTCAGAAATCCACCTGCCTTTGCCTCTGGAGTGCTGGGACTAAAGGCGTGCACCATGTACAGAAGTTTCTGTCCTGCCCAGTCCTGCAGCCAGTTGTTCAGTCCCAAAGAAACACACAGAGACTTATATTAATTATAACTATAATTATATATGGTTTGGTCTTTTAGCTGAGGCTTATTATTAACTTGCTCTTACAATTTAAATTAACCCATAATTCTTGTTTATGTTTAGCCATGGACTTGGTACCTTTTTTCACTGAGTCATTCAAATTTTGCATCCTCTGAGTCTGGCTGCCTTTCCTCTTCCCAGAATTCTCCTAGTGTGGTTGCTCCACCTATACTTCCTGCCTGGCTACTGGCCAATCAGCATTTTATTAAACCTATATGAGTGACAAATCTTTACTGTGTACAAGATCATACTCCCACAGCACTACCACGCTCATCTTAATACTTTGAGATTCTTAATTTTCTTTTTTTTTTTTTCTGTTTTTTCTTTTGAGACAGCCTCTGTGTAGCCCCGGCTGTCCTGGAACTTGCTCTGAAGACCAGGCTGACCTCAAACTCACAGATATCACCTACTTCGGTTTTCTGGGTGTTGGGATTAGGAAATCAGTACCACTCCCTAAATTAGGATTTTGTACATAATTGGTATCATAAATGAACAGCTCCTGAGATAATTCCCAACTTTTATTAACTCTTCTTTGTTTTGTTATTCACATGTATAAAAATTGAGCTATAAAGTAGTTTCAATAAATGTAATTTTTCTTTCAGCTTAATGCATCTTTTAATACCAACCCTTTTTCACATGAAATACCCAGCTGAATCATCAAAATCAGCTTCTCCTTTTAATCTTGCTGAGAAACCAAAGACTGTGCAGCTGCTTTTGGACTTTATGCTAGATGTCCTTCTGATGCCTTATGGGTGAGTCAAAAAAGACCAACAAAGCCAAGCAATGTTTTTTTTTTTTGTTTGTTTGTTTGTTTTTTGTTTTTTTGAGACAGGGTTTCTCTGTGGCTTTGGAGCCTGTCCTGGAACTAGCTCTTGTAGACCAGGTTGGTCTTGAGCTCACAAAGATCCACCTGCGTCTGCCTCCTGAGTGTTGGAATTAAAGGCGTGCGCACCATCGCCTGGCTAGGCAATGTTTTTTTTTTTTTTTTTTTTTTTTACTGAGTTTACTATATGGAAATTATATGCTGTTTTAAATGATTCTGCTCACTTGTGAATGGATGCATCTCTGAGGATTTGCATCAGTCTAATATGCTAAGATACAGCTCCACTGCATAAAGACTGTGTCAATGTAGACCTGCTGTTGTGGTTTCATACTTCATCTGTCCCAGGCAGAAATAGATGTTGTGTTGAGTCTCCTAGTACCTTGTATGTACTCTTAGGAAATCATATCCAGCTTTTCTTTTCGTAGTTTCCTTTCTTCTTGATGTCCTGAAATCTCTTTGCACTGGTACCATTTAGTTTTGGATCTATTCAGCTCTGATTAAAATTTTGTTCTCGCCTCTTTGTTTTCTAACTCAGTTTTTTAAGTTAGTGTACAAAATAATGGGCTTCACTATGATCTGTTATACACATATATCATTGTACTTAGTTATCTCTATCATGTCTTCAAACTTCTCTACAATGCTGTAGTGCTGCCTGATTTTTAACATAGATATTGATCAAAACATATCTTACTGTGGTTTCTCATTAGCCAGTCACTATATGCATATAGCAGTTCACACTCTACTGCAAATACTTGTCATCTTATTCTTTACAGCTTTGCAATTAATTCTCTTTAGCATATTTCTCCACAGAAGAAGTAACAACAGAGTCACTTTGTAAAGTATCTCTTTCTGGCTTGATATCAACTCTGTCTTTGACAGACATATCTTATCCTATGTAGATATTTGCTCTGTTTTCTGTATCCTTATAACCCCCAAGATCCACCTGTATACTACTTTGTGTTTTTTATCACATTGCTGACATTTTCATTTTCTTAACAGACTGTTAGCCCCTTGCAGTAAAGTTATGTTTTATCAGATTTTGGAATCTGGTCTAGTTTCCAGATTGTGATCTGCCACTAGCCTATTGATTTTGTCTTGTTGTCAGATATAGTTTCCTAAAGTCTTTCTGATCTTGAATGTATATGGACCAGGCAGATGGCGCTGCACACCATCTGACCTCAGTGCCTGAGACCAAAGGGCTCAGGTTGTATGAGTCTTTCTCTTTCCTTTTGCTCCTCTTTGGCTCCTCTAGTTGAGTAGCTTGATTTTTCTTTTTTTTTTCTTTAAGGCTGTGACTGCAGGCATGAAACTGAGAGAGTGGGGTGAGGATATAAACTCATATCTCACCCCCAGTGACTTACTCCCTCCAGCAGTTATGGTTGTGGGGATTTACTCTCCCCCCAAAGTGCCAACAGCTGCGAACCAAGTATAAGCCTATGGAGACATTCTCATTCAAACTACCATACCTTTCAAGTACTTTCTTTAATTATAATGAGAATTTTATTATCCATTATGACTAGATTTATCATAGTATAATAGAATTATACTGTTAAAGGGATTTTAACTAGTATTTATATCAAAAATTTATGAGGAATACTAGTTTTAATTGGATCAAAGTGAATTCATTAGGTAGCTTATTTCCATTCTCTATAAACTAAAAAATAAGATTATAATGAGGAGATATACAAAAAGCTTTGAATATATAATGGGAAAATTCTTTTTTCTGACTTTTCCTACTTTTAAAACTGTATTATTATTATTTGTACGTGTATGTGGGTATGATGTGTGTAGAGGTCATTTTGTGTAGTTGGTTCTTTTTCTACCTTTCATGGGTTTCAGGACTCAAACTCAGCTTGTCAGACTTGTGTGGTCAGTGCCCTAACACATTGAGCCATCTTGTTGGCTCCTAACATTTTCTCTTTGATCCTTTTACTTTGTTTTGAACTTTTAGACTGTTTTGCACTTGTATGTTGGTAGTTTGTCAGAAACTTCAGTTTTTTGATGTGAAAGGAGAATAACTGAAAGCTCTGGGGCATAGAACATGGTCACCATATGCCTTGTAGGGTCCCCGAACTCGTGTCTATTTGCCAGCTAGAATTCAAACTATACTGAGTCCTTACTAGCTCATCAGACAGTAGTGTGCAGTGGAAATGGAACAAATATTTTGTATTCAACTACTGTTAAGTGTTCTAATTCATTTATAACTGCCTTGAGTTATAGGTTCTTCTGATTAGTTTGCTGAGGATGTAGATACCTTTTCTTAAGATGCCTTTAAGATTCTTTATGTTGCTGGGTGGTGTCACACACCTTTAATCCCAGCATTCAGGAGGCAGAGACAGGTGTATGTCTGAGTTCGTGGTCAGGCTGGTCTATGGAGTAAGTTCCAAGACAGCCTACATAGAGAAACTGTGTCTCAAAAAAAACAAACAATAGAGATTCTTTACGTTTAAGTTTTTGTTTTAGTTCTTGTTCTAGCCTTGTGCTTCTCAACCTTCCTAATACTGTGACCCTTTGGTATAGTTCCTCATATCGTGGTGACCCCAAGCATTAACTTATTTTACTTCATTTCTGTAATTTTGCTACTATTATCAATTGTAATGTAAATATCTGTTTCCTGATGGTCTTAGGCAGCCCCTGTGAAAGGGTCATTTGACCCCCAAAGAGGTCGTGACCCATAGTTTAAGAATCCTGTTCTGCATACTACTGTACAAGGACAGTATGTGATTGACTCTTTTATGTATATATGTCTATTATATACACAAATTCACATGTTTTTATAGATAAAGTGTTATTTCCTTTCCAGATATGTGTTAAATGAATCCCAGAGTCGCCAAAATTCATCTTCATCACAGGGTTCTTCTTCAAACAGTGGGGGAGGTTCTGGAATCCCACAGCCTCCCCCAGGAATGAGCTTTTATGCAGCTAAACGAGTTATTGGTGATAACCCATGGACGCCGGAACAGTTGGAACAGGTATTGTACAGTTTGCTCATCATGGGAGTTGTTCTTGAACACTTGCCCCTATGAAGTTCACGGAAGCATGTACAATGTATTTCCTGTGTATTCAGGTTCTCTAAAAAATATGATTGAAAGGAGCAAATGATACAAAATGTTCTTTTCCTCTGCCAGTTTTTGTTAAAGTACTAGGGAAAGGGAGGAGTGGGAAATGATCTTAATGTCTTTCAAACATTGCTCACGTCTTTCAAGTATTTTGCACAACCCATTTTTATATTGAGCAGATTTAGTTTTCTATCATTTCAATTTATAATTGAATATATATATAGGTCTTAATAATTACTTAGCTCCTTTGATGCAATTAAATTATAATTTGTCTTTCATTATTCAGTTTTTAGGGCTGTCCATTTTGTGTAAAGTGAGGAACCTCTGTACTTCACAAGTGACAATGTGGGGAAAAGCATGACTCCCTTTTATATTTCTTCTTGGGGTTTTAAAAATTGGCATTAAGAATTTTATTCTGGATTTAAACAGGACACAGATGTTCTCTGAGCAGCTTTTAAAAATGACTGGTGCTCTACAGAGAAGGTGCCTCCCTGTGTCTGTCATCAGGCACCTCAGGGAAGAACAGAAATCAGTATGTAATTATTTTGGAATTCAAGCAACATGGGTTAGTCTTCCAATCCTTCCTTTATTTCTCCATAGCAGTCTCAATGATTTGATCATTTTCTTTTTGGGATTGTAAGTGACCGTTGATCAAAAGTGTTCCCAGGAGAGGGAAAAAGAAGCAAGTGGGGCATTCTTGCCACTCAAAAATTTAAGAGTATTATATTCAATGACGGTTATATTGATTAGATTTACTTCATGCTTGTACATCTTCTATTTTCCCTCCTTAAGCCATAGTGTGAGGAAGGTAAATAGAATAGAAACCACTCTATTGAGTGTGACCTGTGGCAGGTTCTGTACTGGGTACTTTGAGTACATTATCTCATTTAATCCTCACAGCTACTAATGAGGTAGTGAAGTTGAGCTCCTTTTCAAAAAGACACTGAGGTTTTGGTATTCACCAGGGTCTCACTTCTATTACTAGACTGTGAACCTAGTCTTCTCTGAGGCTTAAAGCTGTATATATATTGGAGAGTAGTAGTTACTGTTCACTTAGAGTCTTAAGTTGGTCATTGCTGAATTTAAAGGTCTTTGTGTGAGTTTTGTCTATTTCATAACCTGGTGCTAAAATGGTTTAGCTTTAAAAATCAAAACCTCTTATTTTTGAATACCTTTTCTTCCAAATTAGTCAACTTTTATTTTTTTCTAATTATAAGGGTAAAGGTTTAAGTAGTCAGGAATAGAATTGAGGGGTACTGGATATGTAGCTTAGTTGATGAAGAGTGCTTACCTAGCATGCATGAAACCGCAGTTGAATACTGGCACTCCATAACCAAGATGTTATGGCAAGGAGGTTCAAGGTTCCAAGTCATCCTTGGTTACATAGTTCATTTGAGACCCTGTCTCAAAAATAAAACAAAACAATAAATAAAAACAACACAAAAAGCAAACAGAAACCCCACAGTACTGCTCAGTGATAGAGTGCCTAGCAGGCAGGCTTAGGGCCCTAAGTTCAATTCACAGCATCTCAAGGAAACTGTAACAAAAAAGTTAAAAACTACCTGTTGTTCTACCTCCCTAGTTAGCTATGTTTTGCTCCCTCGTCCCCGTGTTTGTATGTGTATATAAACAGTTTTTATGTAATACATTTTTATGTGTCACAATAGTTTTGTCTTTTTACTTAATTGTCTTTGGGGATTTAAAACAATGTTTGTTTGATGTTGTATAAAATTTAATCATGTAATATTTTTAATTTTTATTGATGAGAATCTGTCATTTTCAGTTTTCTTTTATACATTTTTGTCATGTATTGTGTATTTGACGTCTATAACCATCCCTTTGCAATCTATATTAATGATTTCTTCTCTTTTCAAACTGTATGTTTTATAAGAAAGTTACATTGAGCAGGGAGGAGAGGTAGGCCTTTGGTCATTTGCACATTTTTATTGGCTTTCTTTTTCGTTCCATTTTTAAAAATTTCTTTCTCATTTAATAGTATATTTTATCATTTCTAATTTACATATCTGAGAACTATTCTGTAACTGGTTTTTAAATTGAAGATGTAGTTTTGCTTTTCAGGACTATTTGTCCAGGAATGACTCGTAGTGAAATTCATAGCTCTTTACATTTCAGAAAGTTCTTCTTAGAGTCTCCATGGCATTTCATTGCGCTTGTTGGATTAGATACTATTGTTGGATCAGAGCTGCACTCGGATTGACTAGAGTGGGTTTGAAGGCATATTCTCTGATTTTAGTATCTTAAGAAAGCAGAGGACAGTAATATATCTCTTAGCAATAGAGGAAAGCTCTGGAATGTGAGATGTTCACATGTTTTTTTCTCATAAACATCTATAGAGCACGTTGTTGTTAATGTAGCAACCCTTTCTACCTGGAAGCTGCAGATGGAGACTTAGTCTTCATCAGTCTAGGAAGGTTGTGTAAACTCAGTAGGGAGACTTTTATCATTGTTTTGTTGTCAGAGACTTGTCTCTGAAGCCTGTCATCATCACTTACTGTGTATTTTAATGTCTTAAGCCTTGCCTCAGTTTCTTCACCTAAAAATGTCTATAATAATATCTACCTCATAGATTGTGAGGGTTAAATGAAATTATGAATAGTTATGATTTAGTACACTTGTGTAGTACATTATAAACCTAAGTAGGAGCTTCTGTTACATTGATCCATGGTTTATGACCATGTTGCTATGTTAAACAGTACTTTTAGTGCTGCTCTGTTTCCCTGACCACTCTTTCTCCTTCCCTTCACTTATCTACAGTGCAAATTGGGCATAGTGAAATTCATAGAAGCTGAACAGGTGCCTGAACTAGAAGCTGTTCTCCACCTGGTGATTGCTTCTAGTGATACACGCCATAGTGTGGCCACAGCAGCAGACCTGGAATTGAAAAGCAAACAGAGGTAATTGCTTCCTTGTTAAAGCTTTCATAATGGAAAGATCAGAGTTCTTAAAGCTTTGCAGGGTTTTATGCAATGGGGTATTTGGCTTAGGAAACTGTGACACATAATGTAATTTGTAAGTAGATGAAGTTTACCAAAGAGCAAAATTTTGTGTCAGAGATAAAAAGCTATTTGAAAATGCATTTCAAAGCTGAAGTAGGTTAGGAATGCCATCATGAAAAATGAAACTTTTGGCTAGACATATAAACTAAAAGTTAATGTTAAAAATATTTACTGTGAGAACTCCTTCAGCCAATAGCCTACTTGGGCATGGTCTCTTGTACTATAAATATAGATGTAAAACTTGTATGGCCTCTCTTTCTTGGCTGCTGGATTCGGTTCTTGTTCCCTGCTTGTGTAGAGGACTGTGATCTGTGAGTCTACCTTAAAATAAAGAACCCTTTATTATACTCAATTCTGAGCTAGTGTGGAACTACTTTATAGTGTCCATCTACAAATATTAGACCCAAAAAGTAATTACTTTTTAATTCTTTTTCTATCTCAAACCAGTTAAGTTTACTTTTAATAATGAATGTGTATGTATTGTGGTTACTATAATAGAAACCAGGTTTATGGAAAGGATTGCTGAGTAAAACTTGTTTATATTGAAAAGAGATACAAATAGCAAATAGATTTAGAGAAATACTCTGTATGAAATAAAAATCAATGGAAAATGAACAGTGAGCTACCAGTTTATACCTAGGATTAAATACAAGCATATAGCTGTTGGTAAATTTAAATTTCTGCAGAAGTGCTGTGTATTATGTCCTGTTTAAGCAGTGAGTCATGAAAAGAAATTATACACAGTAAATCCGGGAATTTATTCTCTAGTATCATTCTAAAGAACAAAAGTATATTTAGAAATGGTATAAATTTAGTCATATCATGGCCTATAATTATTGAAAAATAAAAACAAATTGAATTTTCCACAATGGGGATAAATAACTGTATAGATTATTGTGTTTCTTTCAAAAATGTAAAAATTATATAGCAGCATATAAAGTGCTCCTCAAGTAGTAGTAAATAAAGTAGAATAAAAAATGATATAATATTCTGATTATAAAATTTAAAATGATAAGTACAGAGACTGAAGAATAACTTAAAAATCTATTTGGTTAAAAAATAAAATCAAGCTTAAACAATAGTGACTCATAATCTGAGCCTTGGGGACAGGAGCAAGAGAATCAAAAGTTCAAAGTTAGCTTTTAATATATTGTGAGCTCCTGTATATATATTTAAAATTCATATCATGAGGTTTTAGTAATTGATTTATAAATTTTGAGATGGTCTTGTTATGTAGCTTAGCTGTCTTTAGACTCCTGTCCCATACCTCTGCCTACTGAGGATTACAGATCTATAGTACCATGTCCCGAAGGTTGATAAATATATTCAGTTTTGCTAAAATTACATGTTACAAGACAGGAATATGGAAAATGTCATAAAAACTTTTATAAATATTGTATAATTTTACTTTTCTCCCTCTAAGAAGACCAGTGCAAGGAGGTATAGTAAAATAAGGAAATGAACTTAATTGGCCTTAGTTTGTTCTCCTGTTAAAATGTTTGATTGGGTAATGGAGGTGGCTGCGAGTAGCTTACAACTAAAGGGCATATAAGGTGGGATATAGCAGGGCTTCTTTAACTGTTTTTGTTATCCTTTTTCTTTGAGATTTTTCTTATGTGACTGTGGATATATAGTGTATGAATAGATTTGAAAATCAGACATTTGCTCGTAATAAATCATAAACTTATTTTAAAATAATTTTTGCTATACATATATTTTTTCCATTTATTTATGACAAAAGCAATTTTTTTCTATTAATAAAATGGATGTGCTTGTTCATTTTTACACAAAGAATTAAATCTTGGCTGAATATTTGATACCTTAAGACAGATCATCTTTAACTTGCTTCAGGGTCTATTGCTTTTTTGATTTTACAGTGGTTATTGCTAGGAACACTGCTTTTCCTAAATATTTAGTACAAACTGGTAGAAGTTAAAGGCGTTTATAAATTACTGTACATTCTGTCCTAATCCTAAGCCAAACCCATGCAATGATTTTTTTTTAAAAGTTTAATTCAAGTCTCAATTTAGCAAGTTTTTAATAAAATATTCTAACATGATAAAATTCAAAGATAGACTCATTTGATTTTTCATGCTGAGGAATGATGGTAGGAAAATAATAGAAGTTTTGTTTTCAGTATTCTAGCCACTTTCTGTAAGAGATGGAGTGTATAGTAAGAACAGGGAGATTTATAACATGCTGGTCTTTGATAGTAGGCAAGGAGTTTCGGTCAATGTTTGCTTGTGTTGTTTGACACCATATTGGTGCAGTGCAAAACCTGCAAATTGAGTGTTCAGAGCAAAGGCTGCAGGGAAGCTGCACGATGCAGCCTGAGTCAGCACTGCCAGAAACACTGGCTTCATCACATTTGATTTTTGATGAATTTTTGGTTGTTCCATATTTAGAAACTTTACTGCTCAAAATTTATGACCCATATTCAGTAATATGATTCCATGTGGAAGTCTTGACCCAGAGTTTAAGGAGAGGGACATCGAGGAGGTGATAGTCATGATCTTATTTTTGCTCATGTCTTTTATTGATTGAACTTGAGAGCCAAGCTTAACCTTGCCACACTAGAATGTAAAAATTGGACTACATTTTATCTAACCTTTCAAGTCTCAAGTTTTTTTTTTATTGCTTATAACTTAGAATATTTCTGATATCCATTCAAGGGATTTAGTTTTGAAGTGTAAAAAATGTCTTCCTTTACAGTATTTTATTAATTTTGAACTGGCCCCTTTAGTAACCATATTGTAGATTCAATTGTTGGAAGTACAAATTAATTCCTAGATATATTAATTAATTTTGTTTTTTGGATAAAAAATGTTTATACCATGAAGTTATATCAAGAGATCAAAATTCTGTAGGGAAAACACATTATTAGGTAATCCCCATTATTCTTTTTAATCATTGAAATGGGGACAAAACTAATTTTAACTCTCTCTATTGAAACCTCCCATAGTTTAATTGACTGGAATAACCCGGCCATCATTAATAAGATGTACAAGGTATACCTTGGGGACATACCACTGAAGACAAAAGAGGTAAGTTGCTTTGGTTTAGTCTCACATCAGTGTAAAAAACATTATGTTCACATCAACTGTTATTTTTCCCTACTTAGTTTGTAAGCTAAATTCATGTTTTATAAAATACTAGTTTTAAGCCATGTTTGTGTATGTGAATTAAACTCCCGAAAGGTGAGTTTAATAGCTCTGGTGTTTTCCGTTTCGTTGTATAAATAATAATGATACATTATATAGATGAGGAATTCACAAACTTTTTTTGCAGTTATTTTGGGCTCTGTAGACATTATAGCCTCTGAGGCTATAACTACTCAAATTCTGAAACATGAAAAGAAGCAATAGGTAGTAGATAACTGAATAGACATGGTTGTGTTTCAATAAAATTATGAATTTTGATACTTTCATATAACATATTACATTCATGTATTACAAAATGTTATTCCTTTTTTTCCGTTTAAAGGTATAAAAGCAATTTTTAAAACTCACAATTCATGTTGGAAATAAATGGTGGGTCATGTGTGGTCTATGGGCTGTATTTCGCTAATTCCTGATTATAATCTAGAACAAAAGGTGATTTCTACAGCCTCAAAGTATCATCATTGCTTAATAAGTTCTTCACTGCGTCAAAGTATTCCAAATCTCAGTCCAAACACAGTGTGATTTGTGTGTTTGGTTGCTTTCTTTTAAGGTCATAAATATTAATTAGTAGTTCTAGTTAGATTAAATTGAGTGGTATAACAGAAAGAACGGTGAGATTCCTGGATTGTAGTTCTGAATGTCTGCATGCAAACAAATGTGTTAAGAAGAGAGATTTGGCAAATTACTCAACTCTTTGTTTCATGTTCTTCATGTAAAAATGAAAGAATTGGATAGATTATTGGTTTTCAGATTATAGTCTGTTGACTATATAATTTGGAATAACAAAGAACTTTTCAGGGAATCTGTAAAGGCAAGAAATTATTTGCCATTTTTTTTTAAAAGTTGATATTTGCATTGATGGCATGAGAGTAATAGTGGATATATATTGTGTGGGATCATACCACATATTAAGGCAAAGGCTATGTCACATACTTACGGAAGGAGAGGGGAAGAGGAAGAAACAAAGGGAGAACGAGGGAGAGTGAGAATGAGAAAGAAGAGAGAGAAGGCAGAATGATTATTATCTTAATATCCTGATGAAACATTAGAAATTATTTTACTCGAAGAATAGGTAGGTAAGCTGTGGTTATTGTGATTGGTATTTTGGCAGACCTTTTCTCTCAAAAGAAAGAAAAATGATAACATACATCAATAAAAATTGAAGTGATCTTTTTTTTTTTGGAATACCAAAAGTTAAACTTTCAAGGGAAAACTAAAATTGTGGGAAATTTGAATATTGACACAGTAACTTAGCAATACATTTTCTGAAGAGTTAATGTTGAATGGAATACTTTTTAAAAAATGTGTGTTGGGGCTGTTTTATATTGAAATATTTGCTTAATGCAGTAAGATAGTATTTTCCAGATGACTAGTGATGTTACAAAGGCATATAACCTAAGGACTCCATTCAAACTGTAAGATAGACAGTGGAATTCTATTTAAAAGCATCTGCAGGAGCTCAACAACTTATCTTAAACTCCAAATTATAACTGAGCTTTAGGAAACCATTATTTAGTAAGTTTTGCTATAGAATCAAAGATCCACAATTACTTAACAGTTACTTTAAAAGGGGCAAAAATCATCCATTTTTTCTGATCATGTGTCTACATACTGGATTTTATCCCATCAAGCAAAATAGCTATCACAGCATATTCATTTCAGAGTATGGAAATACCCAGCTCTTCCCTAGTAAGATGGATGCTGACGATAACTTCCAAAAACTATAAAGTGATGATGGTGTTCCTCAGTATTTTTTTTTTTTAAAACCAGTCTGTCTTTTAAAAGAAAAATGTTATTTATTTAAATATTAACTTATTGATGTTTCAGATTTCCCAGTTTTAGTATTTAATGTAACAATTGGTAGTTGGTGATACTGATAAAAGTAAGAGCTTTTGGAATCTTTAGTAAATAAAGCAATTATTTATTTATTTATTTATATGTTTGAATGTTTTGTTGTATGCATTTATGTTTGATTACCATGTGTGTGTCGGCTCCCCACAGAGGCTAGAAGGTGGCCCTGGATCCCTTGAAACTGGAGTTAATAGATGATTTTGAGTCACAATGTGGGTTTTGGGAATCAAAAGCAGGTCCTCTGCAAGAGCAAGAAGTGCTCTTAACTGCTAGGCCTTCCCTCCAGCACCTAGGAATCTTCCAGTAATTTTAAAGAGTAAAAAGCCACAAGTAATTTTAAAATGCATTATAATCAAACATGTTTTTCACAGGGAGCAGTTCTAAAGCCAGAACTGAAAAGAGATCCAGTCAGTACCAGAGTGAAGTTAAAGATTGTCCCTCACCTCCTTCGTTCTAGACAAGCTGCTGAAACATTCCCAGCTAACATTCAGGTAATCTGTGTTGTCCAAAGAGGAAATATTATTTGAACATATAGCTTTACTTAGAGAAAAAAATGTTATTAATGAATATTCATGAAATAGACTGATATATAAAACAAAGACGAATAGTTTTATTTCTAATGTAAGTGTATCTGCATGAATTATTTTGTAAAATTATATTACAATACATATTGCTTATAGTTTCCATTCACTTTAAGAACGTGGTGGTAACTCCATCCAGAATAGTTTTTGTGATCATAAGAAACTAAAACTTTGTGTGTGTTTGTATCTGTATCTTTTCCCCAAAAATATTACCATCATAGTTATATAAGTGAAAAATCAGGCAGTGGACAGTTTTGACTTCGTCTTTTCAAAGTCCTTTATCTTTTTTCTGTACTTAAAGATGATATTAACTCACACTGTTGCTTATTCATTTTCTGACTACAGACATCTTCTCCCGTGTCTCCAGGCTTGTCATCTGACCCACATTCAATCTGTCTTCTGTGTTGACACCAAACTACTTTGTGGTGGAAAATTATTGAACTGTGTTGATGAAGGGTATTAGATCCTTTTTTATCTTTTATCTTTAAGTTATGACTGCCTCAGCCCTCAAGGCAAATATTTGGGGAATTGTCTAAGGGTTTCTATTGTTGTGAAGAGACACCATACTTATGGTAACTTTTATAAAGAAAAACATTTAATTGGGGCTGGCTTCTAGTTTCTGAGGTTTAGTTCATTGTCATCATGACAGGCGGCATGCAAGCAGACATGGTGCTGGAGAAAGGAGCCTGAGAGTTCTACATATTGATCTGCAGACAACAGGAAGTGAACTGTGTTTCACGTTGGGCGTAGCTTAAGCTTAGGAGACCTCAAAACCTACTCCCTTCCAGATAGTGACACACTTCCAACAAGGCCACACCTCCTTGTAGCTGCCTTAGTATGGCCAGCCCCCAGTCAGCACCAGGGTAAATCCATGAAGCTGGTGTGAACTAAACTTCTTAGGAAATATCTTTTTCTCTTTCTTTGGGTTAGACTTTCCTATATGAAGGGAAAAAAAATTAAGGAAGTACAGACACTTTCTGATGGTAACTTTCTCTTGTACTCCATCATGAAAAAAAATCCTCTCTGAAAAATCTCTCTTGCTCCTCTACACAGCTTAATTAGGTCTACAGCTCTCCTCCTAATGCTCTATTCAGCAGCTTCTCCCTAATTAACTATACATCCTTCTCCTTGCTCTCTCCTCTCTCTCTGTCCCCCTGCTACTGCCCTCACAGACAAACTCTGGACAATTATGAGTTACATTTTCAAGGCCTGACCCATTCTCACAATACATGAAAACTAATGTATTTTCTCTCAGGCTAGGAATATTGCATTGACCCCCACACGTAGTTCCTTCCCAGACAGAAAATGACATTGGAAATAAAAACTTAACAATAACAATTAGCTGGACCTTGAGTGGTAGGGAGTACATGAAGACTAAAGTTGCTTCAACTTCTGACCTTGAAGTAGTAAAACAACACCTTGGAAAATTAGCTCGTATATGTCTCTAGGGGAAACCAGATATTTGTCTCCAGGGACAACCAGCCTGCTTTGAATTTGTTCTGGAGACTAAAGTTAGCTGTCTGTGTCAAAGGCTGTCTTTGTGACTGAGAATCCTATGTCAGTCTGAGTAACATAAAATACCCTAGTATTATTTCTATTCATCAGAGTTATGCAGGATCATCTTCCTGACCATCCATAGCTATATGTGTGCTTAGTAAGTATAAAACACTCTAACAAAGGGCTGTAGAAAGAACCCCACAGCTGAGGTATACTAGTGGCTGGCACTTGAGATATATTATTTCTTCTGTGTTTAAAATTGTGGTCAGATGTACTTGGAATTTGCCATCTTAAATTGTTTTAATATATAGTTTTAAAAAGGTCCCATTGCTACAATTCTTTTCATCTTACAAAACTGAAACTCTGTTCATGGTCATTTTTTTTTTATGTCCTGCCAATCATTATTCTGGTTTTCATCTCTATGAATTTGATTTTTCTAGGAACTTCTTATAAGTAAAATTATATAGTCTTTGTTTTTTAGTGACTAGTTTATTTTACTAAGTACCATATCATTGAGTTCTATCTGCTATAGCATGTGTCAGGATTTCATTCTTTTCTAAGATTAGATGTCTCATTCCTCTGTTTGGATCCTTGGCATATTTCACATTTTAGCTTTCATGAATGACGTAGACAGTTTCTCTGTGTCCTGGGAGCTGCTCCCAAATAATGACACTGGAACTTATTATTAATTATTAATCCTTGGCCAATAGCTCAGGCTTGTTATTAGCCAACTCTTACATTTTAAATTAACTTGTATTTCTTATCTACAAGCTCTTCCACGTGACTTGATATCTTTTCTCAGAATAACAAGTTCATTTCCTTCTCCTCACATTTCCTCATGAATCTTGGACTCTTTCTCTTCATGCTCTCTTTTTGTCTCCAAGTCCCACCTAACACCCACATGTCTAGCTATTGGCCAGTCAGCTTCTTTATTAACCCAATCACAGTGACATATATTCACACGGGGTAAAGCAATATTCCATGTTTTCCCCTTTTTGTCTAATTAAAAACCAAGGTTTGAACATTAACATAGTACAGTAATATACAACAAAAACAGTTATCAAGTAAGAATTACAGTTATATTTGTATTTAACAAAATAGAGAAAATACTCTATCAGTTGTCTTTTCCTGAAGAGTTTAGAGTTTTGTACCTAATTTACTTTCTACCATGATTAGGGAGAATTACAACTGTAATTAATTCTCTAGTTTTCAACCCCATCGAAGCCCTGAGAAGGATCTATTATCTGAGTAAACAGAAATGCAGAGCGATTTCTAAAATTAAGAGATGACAGAAAAAGCTGAGTGCCTGGACAGTCAAAGTTCTTTTGTAACGTTGAACCATCCAACTTCAGCCTACAGGCCTATAATATCTGACAAACATTTTTGAGAAACAGTGAATTTTGAAGGACTCCCCTACCTTATCTTGGTGAAGTTTGGCAGTCACTTTTTTTTCTTTCAGGCTGCTGGTCCAGTTTGGGCAGTATACTGTCAGCAGTTGAGGCAAGGGCAGTTTCTTCACCCAAATGGCTAGCTTTTGCTATAAAGCTCAATAAAGAGTTTCTTTCATGCCCATTATCCTCTTTTGAAGTAGACTGGTGCTGTTAAGAACAGGTGTGTCTCACTGTCATGAAAAACCTTAGGTTATGAAACATATTAAATGCAGTATTCTTTAGGTCTTTGAAGTGTTTGAAAACCATCTGTCTCTGTAAATATATCTGTATAAATATATCTTGAAGACATACTTAGCATGATTATAAGTTTGACTGTTATAGATGACTAGCTATTAATCTGTACTTCTTAATACATAACTTTTTCTTTGAGACAGGGTTTCTTTGTAGCTTTAGCGCCTGTCCTGGAACTCACTCTGTAGACAAGGCTGGCCTTGAACTCACAGAGATGTGCCTGTCACTGCCTCTGCCTTGTGCTGGGATTAAAGATGTGCACCACCGCCCAGCTATACCTTAAAGTTTTAAAGGAGCTACACAAACGCAATACCCTAAACAAGAGTAGAAACATACAGTATAACAAAATTAACTTTAAATTCATATTAATAAACCAACATTCACACCAATATTAAATATTTTCAGATTAATAGTTGTTTTTTGGATTAAAGTAGATCTATAATCTACCCTTTTATCGCATCATTCCTATATCATATATTCTTTTATTCCTTTAGAAAGATATCTTTGCATTTAACGCCTTTGTTTAGCTTTTTTTTCCTGACTATGACCAATAATAACTTGTAACCAACCCCTAAACAAGGACAAGCCTTCATAATCCATAGAATAATTGAAAGCCACCTTTATTCTTGCTTTTGGGAATATGGGTGAAGTAGTTCTCTAGACTACTTCCTGTGGGTGCTGGTATCTTTGGGGGAACCTTAAGAAAATGAGGTAATTGTTTTGTCTTGACTGGATTAGGTTGTGAGGCTGTACCATCTCAGTCAGCAGCCTTGAAACTGGTTTGGATGCAGAGTTCTGAGGAGACTGTAACAGGCATTTTAACATGCTGGGTCATCAGGGCCATCTGTTTTTATTGGTGTCTGGTCTCTTTGCTCCGAAAATACATAAAGGTAAAGGTAATATGCATATCTGCAGTAGTACACGTACAGACTGTGTATTGTACCCACGTTAGCCAAAATGATTTTTTATTTTATGTTTGAGCAGGTAAAATATATGTTAAGTGTTTTGCAATTTTTTGAGGTTTATTTCTTTATGTTTGTAGCTGGGATTTTCAGGGGTCTTCTGCAATCAAACCTGATCCATATTAACCTGGAATAAATCTGCAATCTCTCATTTCCTGTGGAAAGAAAGCAAAACCCCTTCTCCAAAGTAACATTTTTTGACTTCTTTTTTTAAAGTTAAGGTAGCCAGCCGTAAACTATCTTTGTTGGTTCAATTTAGCTGTCCAGTTCACAACCCCATGTTTACCAGCATCTGTCATTTGCTCATCAGCATTCAAAAAATTCAAAATCAACACAATAATATACAGGATCCAGTCTACCTATGTATTTTCCATCTTTGTGTGACTTTTTTCTTTATATTACTTTGTTCTTTCTTTAAAGATTTTATTGTTTTTAAACCTTTTTCTATTATTGTCTATACCATTTTTCTTTTTTTCTCCCAAGCCTTTGTACATTTTTAAACACATTGTAACCCATTTAGAGGATGTTTTTCCATCTTAATCTGACTTTACTGTGTATCTGTAGTCTTTTCTGTCTGTAGCTTCCCATTAGCTCTAGCTTCTTATTGGCTAACTCTTATATTAATTTAACCCATTTCTATTAATCTGTATATTGTCACATGGCTTGGCTTACCAGGTAAAGTTCACAGCATCTATCTCTGGCGGCTCCATGCTGTCTCTCTAACTCTGCCTTCCTCCTCCCATGCCATAGGGCAAGCCAGTTATTTATTCATTAACCAATAAAAGCAACACATAGACAGAAGGACATCCCACACCATTTCTGCTTTTCTGTTTAAACAAAAAGGAAGGCTTTAACTTTAACATAGTAAAATTACATATAACAAAACAGTTACTAAACAAGAATTACAGTTACAATATTTATACCAGTTTTATCTTTTATCATAACTAAGGAAAACTGTAACTATAATTATAAATTCTTCAACTCCATCAAAGACTCCAGAAGGATATAATATTACCTAAGTAAACAGGAAGTGCATTGTAAGCAACTTCCAAAATTCTAGAATTGACAGAAACATCTCACTGCCTGGACAGTCACCAACGTTTTTCTGTACCATTGGGGCATCCAATCTTCAGCCCACAGGCCCATAGTATCCAGCAGACTTTTCCATGAAGCAGGAAATTTCAAAGATAGTTCCACCTATATTGGCAGTTTGTCAGTCACTTTCTTCTGTGTCCTTAATGTGTCTGGCAGATTCTTTTATGAAGCAGGAAATCCTGAAGGCCCTTTCTCACCTTTAGGCAAGTTCAGGTATGTCAGGTTTACAACCAAGATTAACCATCATGCTATGTGGTAGTTTAAATGAGAATGAACCCTGTAGACTCATGTGTATTGAATTCTTGGGCCTTAATTCTTGGAACCGTTTTGGGAAGTATTAGGAAGTATGGTTGTGTTGGAAGATTGTTATTGTGGGTGGCCTTTGACATTTCAAAAGCCTATGATAGCCCCAGTTTCTCTCTCTCTGCCTCCAACTTGTGGATCAGTTGTAAGCTCCCAGCTCCTGCTTCTAGCACCATGCTGGCCTGTCTGCCGTCATGATCACTGCCATGATGGTTATGGACTCAGTCTTTCGGGAAACCCTCACCCATTGAAGTGCTTTCTTGTATAGCTTGCCTTGCTATGGTGTCTCTTCACAGCAATAGAAAAGGGATCAAGACACACTGGAAGTCTGCTTCCACCACTTCCAGTGTGTTGTGATGGTTTTCAGTACTAGAAGACAATTCAAGCCCTGGTATATTCCATATACAGTGTTCTCTGTATTGTTGAGGAAACAGAAAAGTGGTTAAGAGTGGTGGGCTTTTATAAGCCTTTTTCAGGGGTCAGGGTAGGACAATATTACCATCTACACCTACCAGCCTATCATTCAGGCACTTTGGGATTTTACCCAGCTGTGGAAAGAAACATGGTGTTTGGACCACTCACCTTAATTCTTCTTTGCTGTGCCTGTGACCACTAGTTCTGTCAAGCTGTCATGGTCTGAGCCTATAGCCTGCTAAGATAGGTATAATACTGAGGAAGAGCATTCTCCATGTTGCTGTAGTCTTCCTGTTGCTCAGGTGGACTGGTGGCCAATGACTGCTGCAGCCAGCCACAGGTGATGCGGGCTGGATTAGAAGTCTGGTTGATTGGGACCTTGTATCATTTTAGCACTGGGCTTGTCCCAGAGCCTCCGTCAGATGACAAATTCTGGTGTTGATTGCTTTGTTCCATACAGCAAATGAAGTCTTGCTTTTATACTATGCTGCCTGATTTTGGGTAATTATTCATGACAGAATTTTCTTGCTACTGTTGTACTTAAGTCACAACAGGGAATCGCACGGTCTTGGGAAGCTTGTGATATATACCTGAGGCTCACTTCTAAATATCTATGATGTGAGCCAAAATTGGTTCTACCTTAGGCTCCGCCAGGACTTTGCCTGATATTGGGGCAGGTATAATGACTCCAGGTCAGGAGTAGCTGCACCTTATGTGAGCTCAGTCTTGTGTACAGGGCTCTTTATTTCTATCACCATGGGCATGGCACTGAGCTCCAAGATGTCTTAAGCTAGCTTTGGGGCTCTGGATGGAATCCTGTTTCCTGTTCTGCAACTGGAGTTTGCAGGGATGATGAAGATAGTTTTCAGTTGTAGTTCCAGTGGCTCAGTCTGCCGATATTGACTTTAGTGCTATTAGTTCTGGAGGTCTTCTAGTTGTGGGCCCGTTCCTGGATTTGAAGACTAACACCTGGATGACTTAATTCCTTGCCTTCCCCGAAGCAAGAAACCTTTCTAAACTCCACATTTTCCTGTTTCTAGTTGGAAGATGAGGCTAAGAAGTACTCGTCTCCTGCCTTCTTCAGTGCTCCTCCTTTTCCTCTACTTCATTGTTGTCATTGTCTTCTTTGTATTCCTTCCCTTCTGTCTTCTTCGAATGGGCTCTTACCTTGTTTCCTTAGTTCTTCTGGGAAGTTTTGTGTGTCTATAAGGTGATTTCTGGGCAATCTTAACTCAGAGGCTGTCTTCCTTTGCTTTCTTCATAGATTACTTTTAGAATGTTAATTTTCTTTTTATTTCTGGTTGGATGTTTTTATCATTTAAAGATGAGGAATTTTACAAGTATTCATAAATTGAAATAACCGTGAATTTTTTCTTCTCTAGTCTATTGACATAGATTTTTGGAGCAAAGCAAATATTCTGTCCCTGAAACTTCGTTACCTTCAAGGGCTAAATCTTTACATTAAGAAAAATATTGTTATGTGTATATGTGATATGTAGGAAGTTATATGTACTATATTGTGTGTGTGGACATCAGAGAGCACCTCAGTAGAATCTGTTTTGTGGGTTCCTGGGATTGAACTCAGGTTGCTAGGCTTACATGGCAATTGCCTTTACCTGCTGAGCCTTCACCCATCTTATTTGTTCATGGTATATAATAATTCTGATGTGAAGTTAGCTTTAGCTTACTACTTAATTGGGTATGCAGTGTTTATCTTTTGTATTGATGATCATAGAAAGATATTGGTATGTGGCTTTCTTGTAGTATTTTTTCATCTTAAGCTCTGTATTTTTCCTGGTTTTTTTAAAGTATTTAAATTTCTTTTATCTTTTAATTTTATCTCAACATGTTTTTATCTTTTAAAGATGGGGAATTTTGTAAATCTTCTTAAATTGAAATAACCATGAATTTTTCCTTCTCTATTGCTGTGAGGGACTTGTTATTGCACTTTGTTTTAAAAACAAAACACAAAACAAAACAAAACAAAAAAAAGGAAACCATTTTACCAGTAAGATGGCTCAGCAGGTAAAGGTGCTTGCTGCCACACCTGAGAACCAGAGTTTAATCCCTGGAATCCACATGGTAGAATAGAGAACTGACTGACTGCAGTGATTGGTTCTTTGACCTCCAATAATGTGCTTTTCTGTCTGTTAGCACATGGGATTTTATCTCTTTGCCCTGGCTTGATTTTCTTTTGGTGGTATTAAATGGAGTTATGATCTGGAGTATGCATTCTGAAACTGAATAAACTTTATATTTTTATTATTGTTTTATATTTATATATATGTATGTGTATATATATATACAAATAATATTGTAGCTTTTAAAATTGGTCAGCTAGTGGTTTTTTAAATTTTATTTATTTTTGTTGTTGTTTTGGATTTTTGAGATAGTGTTTTTTTATGTAGCCCTTGCTGTCTTGGAACTCACTCTTTAGACCAGGCTGGCCACAAACTCACAGAGAGCCACCTGCCTCTGCCTCCAGAGTGCTGGGATTGTAGGCATGCACCACAAAGCCTGGCCAGCTAGTATTTGTCAATAAAAAAGTTGTATTAATTTTGAAGAGCATGGTGTAGTGCAGAGGTCTGTTGTTGAATCTTGGCTACTATTTTTAAAATGCCAAATTGTTATTTGTTAATTGGTGTTTTTGATTTTGTTTATTTTATATAGGTGGTGTATGATGGACTCTTTGGTACAAATACAAATTCAAAGTTAAGAACGTTGTCCCTGCAATTTGTACATCACATTTGTATAACGTAAGTTTTATTTTATTTTTTTAACTAGTTAGCTATTCATATTTTTAGAGTATAACCATGTTTCAGTTATTTTTCTTTCTTCTTTCCTAAAAAGCAATCATATTTATCTTAGAAATATTCTATTGTTTACGATTTATTTTTATGATTTTAAAATTCTGCTTATATGGTGTGTCTGTTCATGTGTGTGATGGTTCAGAAGAAATCTGTGAATCCTCTGGAGCTGGAGTTGCCTGTAGTTTGCGAGTTGCCAAGTATAGGTCTTGAGAACTAAACTGGAGTTCTCCATAAGAGCAGGGCCAGCTTTTACTGCTGAGTCACTTCTCTAGAAAGTGTCACGTTTTTTATATTGCTTAGCTTTATTTGTTGCTAATTTTTAAAAGAGATCATCTGAAACGATATTTTGGTTTTCATTTTTGTTTTTAAAGCTGCCCAGAAATCAAGATTAAGCCTCTAGGCCCTATGCTTTTGAATGGTCTCACTAAGTTGATAAATGAATATAAAGAGGTAAGTGACTTGTCTTTTAAAGTTTAACGTTTTAAGAAGAGGGAGAGAGAATTGGTTGACACCCCCCCCATAAAAAACACACACAAAAAAAATGTTTTAAATAAACTCATGATTTTGGCAAAAGGGTTTGCTGTTTATTGTATTTTCGTTTTCTTTCTTTCTTTCTTTTTTTAAATTTTAAGGACCCTAAATTGTTGTCAATGGCATATTCAGCTGTTGGAAAACTCTCCAGGTGAGTAATGTCTTTTTTTTTCTTTTTTCTTTTTTTTTCTGTGAGAGATATCTGTTGAAAATTGAGAAAAAATTATATGACATTAACAGTGGATGGAGAATTATTTAGAATTATTTAGAAATTATTATTTAGAATTATTATGATTCTGACAGGAAATGTATTTTATGACAACAGGTTGTTTAGAAATGCCTTTTTAGAAAAGATTTAAGATTGCCTTTGAAAATACATTACCATACTAAATTTAGTCTTGAAATTTGGTTTTAAACTGAATTGTGACAAAATAGGTTATCATTATGGTTGCATAATGAATTACATTATAGACATTAGGTTAACCTTCAGTGTTTTTGTTGTTTTTTATCACTAAACCTCACAGTCTCATCTGATATTACTTATGAGTATGAATGATCCTGTTTTCAAAGATTTGTTTCCCTCTGCTCAATATGATTTCCTCATTTCAATTTCTTTTGGTATCGTCTTCCTTCATTTTAAACTGGAGGGAAAAAAGAGATGAAATTTACTCCGTGGTACCCGTGTGTTACTTTGGTTCCAGCAGACATAGGCTGTGTATCGCTCTCCTTTGATGTGAAGGGAAAGAAACTTCAGGCAGGGTTCAGAAGAAAGTGACCCTAGATCAGCTCACAAGAACAGAGTTCTCTGAAACTCTGTCCCTTTATATATTAGCATGAAGTAGCAAAGCCTCTTACTATTGTAGATTTTCCTTTAAATTACAATTAAAGGAAAATTTCCTTCATGTTAAAGACTGGAATGTTAACTGATTGCTTGAAATGTTATAGAAGGAATAACCGGATATAAATATATATATGTTGATGAAGGATTATTTATATAATTGAAAAATTAAATAATCACTTTAAAAAATATGTGGCTCCTGAAGAAAGTAACCTGATGATACTGACGTTGTACTTAGTGTTGTGAAAGTGTGTGTGAGGAATGTTTGGATATAGTTTCATTTTCTACCCCTTTTCATCCCTTGAAAATTTATGATAATGATATTCTTACATTCTCTTATAGTCGAATGCCCCATTTATTTACTAAGGATATAGCTCTTGTGCAACAGCTTTTTGAAGCCCTGTGTAAGGTAGGGAAACACATTGTTAAGTTTACACTTCTGCATGGTTACTTTCTTGGAAGTCTGCTGGGAGGGAAACACCATTTTTCTGTCTTTACAGGAAGAACCCGAGACTCGACTTGCCATTCAGGAAGCGTTATCTATGATGGTTGGAGCATATAGTACCTTAGAAGGAGCACAGAGAACTTTAATGGAGGCACTTGTAGCTTCATATTTAATAAAGGTAGGCCCAGCTATGTAAATGACAATGGCTAATAGTATATACATTGTTTATATTAAACTTTTAAAAGTTGATAAGTATAAATTGTACATACTTAATGGGTATAATTTTTCAGTAAATGTGTACAATTACATACTATTCAAATTAGGATAAATAAAAAATCCTCTTTTCTAGCTTTTTTTGAAATATGCAGTATTTTAGTATCTGTAGTTATTCTTCTATTTATTGGGACACCAGAACTTTTTTTTTGTATCTAACTCATTTGGTACCTGTAGACCTACCTCTCCTCTTTATCCATATCTGGTCTACTCTCAACTTCCATGAGATCACCTTTTTTATAAAGGTGTCTTAGAAAGAAAAACTACACAGGAGTCTAAGAGATACATTGTGAGATTGTGTGACATTTGTCTTTCTGTGCCTATTTAACTTGTCTTCTAGTCTCATCAATATTGTTGCATATGAGATTACCTTTTAAATTATTATTTTGTAATTCTCACATATTTCACTTACGCTTTTGGCTGGGGGAATATGTTGGGGGAAAGTACATAAAAGTAAGCCTTTAGCAACAGTAAATTTTCAAACTGGCCAATTTCATCAGTTATTAATCTAAAGAAATATAATTGCATAATTGAGTTTCTGCTCTCAAGTCATTGTTAACGTCAGAACAAACCTGAGAAAGATAGAGATATTTTTGTTTCAAATTTATAGTAAGTAAGGTCATAGTCTATCCTTTGAAAAACATCTGAATTTCACTTTGTGACTAAGAGTTTGAAAGTTGGCAGAGTGATGGAGGCCTCACAATGGCCTTGGCTTCAAGTTTGGACAGAAATGTGTATGTAAAGAGAGATTCTTTTAGTTAGGATCTTTGGTCTATTTGCAGGATCCTTTTAGACCATAGAAGTGCTCATTAAGTAATGTCAAAGACTTCTAAGTAGCGTGATCTTAAATAGGGCTAATGGTATATAGTTCAGTGGTAGAGCTTGTGCATAATGTGTGAGGCCTTGGATTCAATCTCCATGTGTCCCCCCACAAGGGAGTTCTTGAACAAATGATTTATCTTGATTCATATTGTTTTGGGCATGTGTTTATTGATATGTCAAATTTGTATACAATTAGATTGACTTAGGACTGGATTGAGATGCTGATAATTATGTCTGTTTTTTTTTGTTTTGTTTTGTTTTTGTTTTTTGTTTGTTTGTTCAATAGCCTGAAGTTCAAGTTCGGCAAGTTGCAGTGAAATTTGCTAGCACAGTGTTTCCCTCAGATCATATACCTTCCAGATATTTGCTCTTACTGGCTGCAGGAGACCCGTAAGTTTAGAAATGTTAAATTGAATTTGGGTTAATTAAATATATTTTAAAATTACTAAAATTTATGTTGGTTGCAAAGTTGGCTGATGAAATTTAGAAGTAGTTTATCATGGAGTTAAAAGTATATACCTTCAGTGATCCGTAGTCATATAGCTATATATTTATATGTCGAATCTAGCATGTGTGTCTAAAATATATGACACATAGATAATATAGATAGAAAAATTATTGTGAAATAGTCAAATGTAAATAAAGCAAACCTCATGATTGTATAAATAATATAATTATACTTAGATATATAATTGTATAGAGAGAGCCTCTAAAGTAGTAAAAAGGATTGTCTTTGATTGCTTAATATACCCATTTTGATACTTCATTTTGTTGACAGAATATCTTTTGTATCTAATGTTAAGATTTTAAAATGAGGTTTTCATATATATATATATGTGTGTGTGTGTGTGAATTACGTTATTGCCATTCTAAAGTGTACTTTTTCATGTGACTAGTGTGCTACCTGCTGCACTAATGAGACACCTTTTTTTATCATTTAAGTATTTCTGAAATTGATAAATGATCTTAAGCCATTATGTAAACATAATAAAATATGTGTGCCTATTCTAAGAATTCTTATTAAACCTATTACCTGTTTTATAGTCTCTGACATCGTAACATGTGTGAAGTATTCTATGTCTGCCATATTATGTGATTATTATATCTAATCATTTTTTCTTTTAAATAAGATTATCTAAAATAAAGTCTAAAATAAAATTAAGCTCCCTTTTATTATTTGAATAGTCTTCCTGTAAACTCTGTGGTTTAAAAAAAATGGGAAGTTACTTGATAACTGAGAATTTTAATGGTTCTGTTAGGTATGCCTCTGATGTCTCCCTTCAGTATGAATTGTATGTATTTTAAGTGAGTCCACCGAAGACAGGTTCTGACTTTTGTTTTTTGATCTTTATTTCCTTCTTAATCATTTGCATTTCAGTTTGGCTCCAGTGGTGGTTTTGATTGTTAGGTTTTTTTTGTTGTTGTTGTTGTTGACCCCACCCACCTTAAGTTTTCTAGCTACATGCCAGATATCCTATTATCTGTGAGAATTGATGTTAGAATAAGATTTCAGTCTAGGAACTTAGACAACCCTTAACCAGTATTTTTATTTATACCACAAAAACCAAAACATGACTAATTTAGTATTTTATTTACTTTTTAGTTTAATAAAAATTGTTCTGTTCAAGCAAGAAATCTTCTAGCTTTGCCTGCTTGTTCCTTCTGCCACTCTGTAAGGTCTCTTTGGAATTCAGGACTAGTTCAGAGGCGTTTGAAGAGTTTTGAGAAAACTTTTGTGATATAGAAGCAAAGCAAAGCTGTTGGGTCATTTTTTAGGTGTCATGAAATAGATCAGTTTTTTTTTGTTGTTAGTTTATTTTTTGTTTTTATTTTTCGAGACAGGGTTTCTCTAGCTTTGAAGTCTGTTCTAGAGCTTGCTCTGTAGACTCACAGAGATAGACCTGTCTCTGTCTCCTTAGTGCTGGGATTAAAGACCTCCAAGCTGAATTAGGTTTTATAGTTGTATGTATTAATGCCATTCAGGTGCCAGCTTTTGTAGAATTGTAGAAAAACTGCTAAGAAGTGTCAGAATTGATGTGGGTTTGTAGAACACAGGACATGCTACTGAGTTTTAATGTGTGTTATAGTTCTTTGTGATTTAGATTTAATAAGAGTAAAGCACACAGATATTTGCATAATGAGTTGCAGTAATTACTGTCTTGTTTTTTCCCTGTGAGTAAAAGTTAAAGATGTAAGTCAAGTGAATCTCCAGATCTCATTAAATTACCCAAAGGTTGTAAGTTTTTATTTTACTTTTTATTTACTGCTTATATAGCCAAAAAATGTATTCAAGACGGTTTGTCAGAACTCTAGCTGTCAAATAAAATTTCTGTTTCCATTCTTCAAGTGATGACTCTTTCAGTTGGCAAAGTTTATTTCTTGATTCTTATTTGTCTCTCTAAAAGACGAGAAGAAGTCCATGGTGAAGCACAACGTGTGTTACGATGTCTTCCTGGTAGAAACAAAAAGGAAAGTGCTTCTAAGCAGATGCCATCTTTTCCAGAAATGGTATATTACATTCAGGAAAAGGTAGGGATTTTATCTATAGGTAATTAGTGTGAAGCATATAATAGATGTTGGAGTAAAAATGGACATTTTAAAAGTAAAAATTCTGTACTTAGATTAAATAGTAAAGTTCCTAGCAATCATAGTACTTACAGTAAGAGGGAGCTACAAAGTAAGGAGAGAAGTATAATTCTTATACTGTTGATTTGTTTAGCCTAAATATAAATGATTTGTAATTTTTTTAATGCTTGTCATCACTGAGTATGTTGAAGAAAATTTTCCTTTGGTATGACATAGTTAAAAACACATCTTTAAAAAGATTAAATTTGATTGTTTTGCTAGTTTTATCCCCTTTTTAATGACCCCAGATGTCATAAAGTAAGGATGCTTTGGAGCAGCTCAGTCTTTTTCTACTATTGTTATTCCATATTCTTTTGTAGATCTCTGCTTTGCACAGTGTTTCTGTGGCTGATTCAGAGCATTGGCAGTAGTAATCCTCAGCACTGACTGTCCCATTTTTTATGTTGGTCTTGTTTTGCTTATGTTAGAGAATAGCATTTTGAGTGTGAGGGACATATGCAGCAGGAAAATATTTTGTTTTGAAAAGACAAATACAGGTGACTGTTTTGTTTAGAAAAAGACAGAAAAATGTTTTGTTTTGGGAAAAAAACAAATGCATGGGGCGGAGAGGTAGCTAAGTGGTTAGGAGCATATACTGCTCTTGCAGACCTGAGTTTGATTTTCAGGATCTGTGTCCAACTATATGTTACTACAACTCTGGAGGATCCAATGCATCTGTCTTCTGTGGGGCCCTGCATTCCTATGCACACACCCACACCCAGATACACATGCATTCACATAATATAAAATGATAAAAATAAATCTTTAGGGCTGGAGAGAGAAGACTTAACAGTAAGAGAATTTGCTGTCTTGCAGAGGACCTGGTTTGGTTCCCAGCATCCATATGATGCCTCATGATCATTCTAACTCTAGTTCCAGTGGATCTGACTGAGTATGCATATGGTACACTTAGATACACTCAGGCAAAACATGTATATACATAAGTAAAGATTATTAAATTTTTAAAAAGAAAATATCTTGAAAAGGTCAAATGAAAGGTACTGGAGCGATGGCAAGAAGTCAAGAGCACACTGCTTTTTTCCACAGGACCTGGGTTTGATTCCTAGAATTCACATGGTGGTGCACAACCTTCTGTAGCTCCAGTCCAGGGGATATGGTATGCCCTTCTGGCCTCAACATACTCTGCATGAATGTGATACACAGACTCATATTCTGGCAAACACCCATATACATAGAGCAAAATAAACCTTAAAAAAAAACCCAAAACCCCAAAGACAAATGTAAATCAATAATAGCAATATAGCTAGAAGTACAGTTATTTTGAGCTGAGTAAGAGAACCGTTAATTTTCAAAAATTTAATTGTTTTGGGCTTATTTTTATTAGGCTTCCCATCGGATGAAAACTCCAGTCAAATACATGACTGGAACCACTGTCCTTCCATTTAATCCAGCAGCATTTGGAGAGGTAGGACTTCTGTGTCTTCCTGTGTAGTGGCTATGAAAACTAACATCACACCTAAGGTGTCTGATCCTTTGCATTATATTAAACTCATATTATGGTATCCTTGTCCTTTTAGGGTGTTTGTTTTGACAAACAAGGCCTAGTATTTGGTAATTTGCTTTGTTTTAATTCATAGTTAACTGACTGAGGTTTCCTACTCACCTCCAACCCCTACCAGGCATCAAACCTGGGGCCTTAGAAATGCCAGATAAGTACTCTACTGCTGAGTCACCCCTAGATTCCCAGTCCCTGTCTTTATGACAGAACAAGGTGCTCTGCATTGGTTACTGTTGGGCTTTTGTAACAAGTTGGATTTGACTTTTAAAGCCAATATACTATTGAAATTGCTAGGGTTTTCTAGGCTGGAAGGCAAGGTAGGGTTTATCACACTTATTGAGAATATTAATTTATCACGTCTAAGGTGGATTTTATGTTTTAAATTACTGATTTGCACCAATTAAACTGCAGTTAATCTTGTTAGAGTAAAAAGATGGCTAAGGGTATAGCTCCTTGGTAGGGTGTCTGCTTAGCGCCTGAAGGGATATGGCTTCAGTTGTAGCATGAAGAAAAAGTAGTCAAGCCTTTTACTTTCATTAAGAAAACACATCTGGATTTGTGAAATCTTGTTACTCCTTTTGTTAAATTATGTTAATTTAGTTAGCATATTGAATCATGTTTCCTGGTTTCTATTAAGATTTTGTAATGTTTCATAAAGGAAGATGCTGAGTGAAATCTGAAAATTGTCATGTTGAAGAATATGCCCCACACTGACTTTTTAAGAAGTTGGCATTTCTCATCCTTCTGGTTTTAGATAGTTCTTTACTTGCGCATGTGCCTGGCTCATAGTGCAGGTGTGGTGCCCACTTCTCAGAGTTTGGCTGATATGCAAGATCATGCTCCAGCTATTGGACGGTACATACGGACGTTAATGTCAAGCAATCAGGTGACGGCTTCATCTTCTAAGAGTGGAGAAACCAACCCTGTTCAAATCTACATCGGCCTGCTTCAACAGCTGTTAGCAGGTGTTGGAGGTAGGAACATAATCATACTAAGAAAAAATAGTAAAACAATTAAGCAAAAAGTTAATTTTACCTTTCTCTTCAGTATTTGTACTGTATGTAAGTTACAAACTCATGATCTTACAGATGGTTAAACTCACTGGGCCTCAAAATATAATGAGAAGATAGTAATTGGGAAAAGGACTTGTAGGTAGGAGATGGTTATATGTATGTGTGTGTGTACAGTAATAGGGATGAGAAAGAAAGAGAGGGTCTAGAATTACACTAATCAGAATATACTATATATATACATGAAATCTGCAAAAAATAAATTAAATAAAAATGTAAAAAATTATATTTTAGACTGTGCTAAGAATTTGCAGCCAATCTATTCCAACCTTCTTGACTTTTGTAACTAAACATTAACCATTGTTTACTTTCTCAGTCTTGATTTATTCTTGGTGCATTTTTCATTTCAGAAAGATGTTAATGTAGATACATATTTTGTCTTTTTAAATGCATATGAAGAGCAGGGCATCCTATTGATAACTGAATTGCATTCTATATTTTGAATTGAATTTTTCCATCTTTAGACCAGAATTTGTATTTAAACAGTAGTATTACATTTGAGAGGAATTTAGGGATTTCTGTGTATTCATTCTTTTTCATGAAAGTTAAAATAGTTTTGAATTCTTATTTAGGTTTGCCAGTCATGTACTGTCTATTGGAAGCTGTGTCAGTGTTTCCAGAAAAATTGGCTACCAAATTTGTAGACAAAACAGAATGGATCAAGGTATGTCCTCATGACATGTTTATTTCTCTAAGAATTCAGGTATTTCAAACTAATTAAAGTATATTCCTTCCTACCAGTCTTAATATGCACTTTACTACCTTTAAGTCATTTCAAAAATGACTTTAAAAATGAAAACATGCAGTTCAACATCCCTCAATGACCCATCTTGGTGATGCTGGGGGATGAATTTAAGAATCATTAATTAAAAATATTTTTCTGAGCTGGGTAGTGGTGGCACACGCATTTAATCCCAACACTCAGGAGGCAGAGACAGGTGGGTCTCTGTGAGCTCAAGGCTAAGTGTAGTCTACAGAGTTAGTTCCAAGGTAGCAATAACTAGAGCTGTTACACAGAGAAACAAACAAGCAAAACAAAACAACAACAACAACAAAAAAACGCTTAAAAATATTTTATGATACTAGGTATATAATTTTGAAAAACACATTTACATTATATATTTATTTGTCAAGAAACACTTCTGTAGTTGTGACATGCCTTTAAATCCTCTCAATTTCCCACTCTTTCTTCCTTGCTTTTGACAAACATACAAAGGACATTAATAGTTTTATGAGGTGAAACCTTCTATATTGCTTATGCATATATACCTAAAACAATGCATTTAAAATGTTTTCCCTTCACAGTTTTGAGTTTCTTTTACTGGAGAGTAGAGCTTGTAGCTAGTATTGTAACTGTGTAGAAAACTCCTTTTTATTTTAACAGCTTCATCATTTTCCATTGCTTGGTTAATTCTAGATCCTTATTACTGACTTTTTAGGATTCTTATCTGTTGCAGTGCATAATACTACTTAATACTGTTTTCTGTTTAGAGAAATAATTTTTCACAGCAGGGAGGATTTATTGTATTTCATGGGCGAGATGTATGAGTGAGAAGTGTAGGTTTTAGATTTCCAGATGTGGAAGACACGTGTCTATAATTTTGATCATTCCTACCCTTCATGTGGGCAGTACTAATTTATGCTACCAGCTCAAGTAAGAGTGTTCTTCTCTCATAACACCAAAGATGTTAGCAAATAAAATTGTAAGTGTAATTAGAATTTAGTAAAAATATGGCTCATATAGTTGTGTATGTATCTGTGTTGTGCTGTAATGTAACTCATTTTGGAAACTAGCTTGAGTTACGGTAAAATTTATAGATTTTATCTTTAAATTTGAAAATAGGAATGTTTGTCAAGAGATACAAGTTGTTTATTTTTCTTGAGAAGATTTGGTCTTTTGAATGTGCTTCTTATTTAAAAAAGGATGTTCATTCTTTGTGAATATTTTCTAATTTAAACTAATGTTGTAAGTTTTGATCACTTAATAGAAGGTAAGAAAACTCTATGATATGAAGAGAAACTAGAATATGAGTTTGGTTCTAGGGCCTGTTATACTGTGACCTATGAACTAAAAATAAGGTTTTATTCTTGCTTTTTCTTTTCCCTCCCTCCCTCCCTCCTTTTTTTTTTTTTTTTTTGCTTTTTGAGACAAGGTTTCTCTTTGTAGCCCTGGCTGTCTAGAACTGAATGTATAGACCAGGCTGGCTTCGAACTCAGAGATCCACATGTCTCTGCCTCCTGAGTATTGGGATTAAAGGCATGTGCCACTGCCACCTAGCCCTGTTGTTCACTTTATCTGAAAAAAAAAAATGCTGGAGTTTGAAAAGAGTGCTTTGCACATGGTAGGCAGGTATTTTCCCTCTGAACCACAACTATAGCTCTTTTATATTTTTAAGTAGGTGAAAAAAATAACAAAACACATTATTTCATAACATACAGGCTTCAGTCCTCATTTTACTGGAACACAGCTGTGTCCATCCCTCTATATATTATCTGCGCCTGCTTTTGTGAACAGTAGCATAATGGAGTAGTCCCCAGAGTGACTAGATAGACCACAGCGTCTTGGTTTTTCACAGAAAAATTGATTTACTGATCTTTATTTTAAATCAGCTACATTTATTTTACCTGTGCAGCTAAGTTTTTTGTTGTTGTTGTTGTTTTGAGACAGGGTTTCTCTGTGTAACAGTCTTGACTGTTTGAACTTCCCTTTGTAGACCAGGCTGGCCTTGAACTCATAGAGATTCACCTGCTTCTGCCTTCTAAGTGCTGAGATTAAATGCACACACCATCACCGCCCAGCTGAGATTTTTGTATATAATTTCAGCTCATTATAATTTTTTGTTTTTATTTAACATTTTTAATAAAATATAATTAAATCACTTCTCCCTTCTCTTTTCTCCTTTTTATCCTTCCCATGTTTCCCCCAACTCTCAAATTGATAGCCTCTTTTTCTATTAATATTTTATATTAATAGAAAATATATATATACACGTATACACACACAGAGAGAAATATATTCATACAGTCTGATGAGTTCATTTTTGTTGTTTGTGTGTATATGATTTCAGGGCTGACCACTTTGTATTGGATAACCAGTCAGGGAGCTCATCCCTGGGAGAGGCTAATTCTCCCTCAGCAATCATTGGTTGCCTGTAGTTCTTTGTCTAGGGGTGGGACCTGGTAAGATTTCCCTCTACTGTGTTAGCATGTCTATTAGTATTGTCATTGTTCTAGTCTTGTTTATCCAACCAATTTGAAGACAGACAGTCTTGGTATTCTGACTCTTATAACACCCCTATCCCCAAAACCTGTTCTGTGATGTTACCTGAATCATAGAGGCAGGAACTGTGCTGCGAATGTATCCATTCAGGCTGGACTCCCCAACAATCCATTGATGTTTGCATTGTGTTCAGTTGTGGTTTTCTATAATGGTCTCCATTTGTTATAAGAAGCTTTTTTGATGAGACATGATAGGTATTCTTACCTCTGGGATAGGAATAAGATTTAGATTGTAGTTAGTAATTATCCTGGTCTGACTAAGTGGTAGTAGTAGATTCTTTTCTAATACCTCACTAGTCCTGAGTAGTTAGCTAGGTTTCTAGTACCAGGCATGATTTCCCTTCTGTTGAATGGGCCTTGAGTCCATTTAGACAGCTGTTGGTTACCACTGATATTTGGCTTGCAATTTGTACATCTTCTGGATATCTTGCCATACTGGTCATTGCTGTGGCTCACAGATGTCGCAGCTGGCTAGGATGTTAATTGCCCCCCCTTGGCACTTGCATAGTATTTTGTGGTACTGTGGAAGCTGGACTGCAGGAAGGAGGATTTCAGGTTAGATCCAGTTCAAATATATTAAGCTTGTTTTTGATAATTTCATATGTGAACATAATACATTCTGATAATTCTCTCCCTTATTTCTTTTTATCTCTATCTCATACCTTTTACCCTCTTCCATCATACCACTGGCCTCTTTCCCATATTCATGACTTTTGGTTTTTTTTTTTAAATTTTTTGTGACCATTTAGTTTAACCAAGGCCATATGTGTGACCTTTGTATTATAACTGTCCATTGGAGCCTGGCAGAGTCATTTTGTTTGGAAATAATAGTTTCTTGCATTGCATTTTTCATGGAGAACAATAGATTGAATGTTAAATATATTGTTTACTTTTATAATTTTAAATGTCAGAACTTGTCAGCAGGAAGATGGTTATGAATCATATATCTTTCTTTTCTGTGTTGCTCAGAGTCTGATGAGTAGCAGTAAAGAAGAAATGCGTGAATTGGCGGCCTTGTTTTATTCTGTGGTTGTGTCAACAGTACCTGGAAATGAATTAAAGTCAATGATAGAACAACTTATAAAGGCTACAAAAGATAATCATGTATGTTACCAGTTTATCTTCATTCTTCTTTATTATTTAAATAAAACAACTTTGCATTTTGACAAAATATACAAACCTGTCTCTGAAACTCAGGCAGTGTTATTAATCCTAGGGCAAGTTTTCTTTTTTTTATACCAGCAGATTTATCCAGTTTCAGGTTTAAGTACTGTTACAATAAGAACTTAGGAGCCATTTTGCTAGAAAGAATCAATTTCTGCTTTGTGCCTGTAGGACAGTGAAAAATATGAAATTTTGATTATAAAATATGAAAAAAGAAATATGACATTTTGTTTCTACCCTGTTTTTCTCTCAGTTCTGGAAATAGTTGAATCTTTAAGGGACATCTTCTTAGATGAGTAAATTTACTTGCAAGAGTAGACTAGCCTGAGTTTGTTGGAGTGTGTGAGCCTGAGTCTCACTGTGTAGCCGAGGCTGCTTTCAGACTTGAGATTCTCCTGCCTTAGTATGTGCCACTGTACTCTGTTTCGTTCTCTTTTTTAGTAGGTGATAGGTTTACATAGTATCTGATCGCACTTTAGTAGGTGATGGGTTACATAGTATCTGATCGCATTTATAGTAGGTGATGGGTTACATAGTATCTGATCGCACTTTAGTAGGTAATAGGTTTACATAGTATCTGATCGCACTTTAGTAGGTGATGGGTTACATAGTATCTGATCGCACTTTAGTAGGTAATAGGTTTACGTAGTATTTGATTGCACTTTAGTAGGTGATGGGTTACATAGTATCTGATCGCACTTATAGTAGGTAATAGGTTTACATAGTATCTGATCGCACTTTAGTAGGTGATGGGTTACATAGTATCTGATCGCACTTTAGTAGGTGATGGGTTACATAGTATCTGATACCACTTATAGTAGGTGATGGGTTACATAGTATCTGATCGCACGTATAGTAGGTAATAGGTTTACATAGTACCTGATCGCACTTTAGTAGGTGATGGGTTACATAGTATCTGATGCACTTTAGTAGGTGATGGGTTACATAGTATCTGATCCCACTTATAGTAGGTGATGGGTTACATAGTATCTGATTGCACTTTAGTAGGTGATGGGTTACATAGTATCTGATCGCACTTATAGTAGGTGATGGGTTACATAGTATCTGATGCAGTTTAGTAGGTGATGGGTTACATAGTATCTGATCGCACTTATAGTAGGTGACGGGTTACATAGTATCTGATCGCACTTATAGTAGGTAATAGGTTTACATAGTATCTGATCGCACTTTAGTAGGTGATGGGTTACATAGTATCTGATGCACTTTAGTAGGTGATGGGTTACATAGTATCTGATGCACTTTAGTAGGTGATGGGTTACATAGTATCTGATCGCACTTTTAGTTCTTAGGTTTCCATTTGTAAAGCAAACTTACACACTCTTAGCCTTTATAAGTGAAAATGCATAGATGTGTTGATTCAGTCACTCCAATTAGATTTTAACTATGTGTTTGAAAAGTACTGTTTTAGTTAATGTGCACATTGTGGTAGGCAGTTGTTTGGGAATCCCCAGGACTGCCTGGTGTTCAGTTATTAGCTCATCCCACCCCCATCTCTGCTACTACTTAATATCTGCAGTAAAAGCAAACTTGATTAGTATATTACCTAATTTGTATTTGGAGATTTTAGCACTTAGGAAAAGGACTGCTCATTGTATTTTGTTGGCAGTATAGAGAAATTATCCTTGAGCATTATGATAACTTGCTGTATAAACAAGAAGAAAGCATAATGGGTTATAGTGATGCTCAGTGGTTAAGAGCACTTGGCTGCTTTTCAGAGGATGTGGGTTCAATTCACAGCACCCACATGGCAGCTCACAACCGTATGTAACTCCATTTCTAGGGATCTGATTCCCCTTCAGGTTTCTGGAGACAGTGCATGAACATTAGCACACATTGAGGCCGACACTCAAACATAAAATAAAAATTAAATAAGAAGGAAAGTATAAGGACTACAGAAGCATATTTAAAAGTCACCTGACCCACAGTTGAGGTTGTATGAAATTAAAGTGTCTAAATCTGGACATGAGGAAAGATCTCAGCATTCTCTGTTAGAAACTGCTCTTGCTTAAGTTTGAGTCATTAACTTCCAGTAGAATTATTTTTTAGCCTTAGGTTTTATCAGAGAAATTACTCTAGCAAGTTATTTCAGCATGTCTTTTCATGTGTGAGGTAGAAACAGTGCTGTTACGTTATTAAATTCAGAGCCCTGAGGTACAACATGGATCTTTGCTTGCATTGGGATTTACTGTGGGAAGATACTTGGCTAAGAAGAGAATGAGAACAGCAGAGCAGCACGACCTGGAGACAGATGCTGATCTCGTGCCTGAGCAAGAGGAGCTCATTCGGAGTGCTACAGAAACAATAGGTCAGTGTCTGTATTGACTTGGGTGCTACAGAAACAATAGGTCAGTGTCTGTATTGACTTGGGTGCTACAGAAACAATAGGTCAGCGTCTATACTGACTTGGGTGCTACAGAAACAATAGGTCAGCGTCTGTACTGACTTGGGTGCTACAGAAACAATAGGTCAGTGTCTATACTGATTTGGGTGCTGCAGGTTTTGAATTATGTTAAATTTTAATATGGTATTTTAGTTTCTTCTTATAATATTGTACTTTAAAGACATGAGCTTTTTCATAAAATAATCTGTTTTCTCCATGTTTTTATACTCTAGTGTCAGTTATGTTATGGGGAAAAACTAACGTTCAAGGACACTTAAGTCCTTTTGTCATGCTATCTTACTATGACATAACTGTCAGCAATTTGTCAACCAGAAAACATCAGAGACCTTGATTTTCTATTGCTGCTTTAAAAAATTAACACATGGCTGATTGTTTTAAATCATAAGAATAACTAGTGTGCTGCTCTCTGTTGTGTCTACATGTGCTTACAGGTTCATTTTTAGACAGTACATCACCTCTGTTGGCAATCGCTGCCTGTACAGCCCTGGGTGAAATCGGCAGAAATGGTCCTCTCCCGATCCCCAGTGAAGGATCTGGATTTACCAAACTTCATTTGGTAGAAAGCTTACTCAATAGAATCCCTTCCAGTAAAGAAACAAATAAGGCAAGCCTTTTTTATTTTCCCCTTTCCTTTCTGGAATTCATAGTTGTATGAACTAACAAAGCCAAGTTATTATGAGTATAGTCATCTATCCATAGCCATACATGCACATTGCAGGTAGAATAAGGTTTTACTAGCGTGTTAAAAATGATAAAGATGGCTGGGCGGTGGTGGCGCATGCCTTTAATCCCAGCATTCGGGAGGCAGAGGCAGGCGAATCTCTGTGAGTTCGAGTCCAGCCTGGTCTACAACAACTAGTTCCAGGACAGGCTCCAAAGCTACAGAGAAACCCTGTCTCGAAAAACCAAAAAAAAAAATAAGAAAAAATGATAAAAATTTTGTTAAAGGTACTTGCTTTTTTAATTTGCTTTTGATGGAGACATGTATAAACTGCTTTGTATGTTATTTTTTGACCTAATTACTCTAATTTAGCTCCTTAACAGTTTGGCTTTCAGTACACATTTTTGTCATTCAAAAGATAGATAAGAAAGTGCTCAGTTTCATGATCCATATAATTTTAGGGCAGTGTGAAATCTTACTTTCTCACAGTCAGTTTGGCTTGAAGAAGTGTAGGCATTAGGAAGCGGTATGAATAAACTGAGGGAAGAACAGTTACAGTTTTTAAGTTGAGATAATTGTTTTCATAGACTTTAAAATATTCTTGTAATTAAAGTACCTGATGTCGAAGATGAAGGTGCTTTAATGAGTAGGAAAATACCAGTTTACTATAAGTTTTCAAAAAAACACTGTAGTCTTGTTCTTGGTCTAGCTGCTATTTAAAACCAAGACAATACATTGTATAGTTTTCTTTTTAGCTATCATTATCTGATTTTTGTTAGCCATTGATGAATAATGCAAGTTACCCAAGATATGTGCTACAGGTTTCACATGTATTAAAAGTAAGTCTTTAAAAAGATGTGGTGAAATAAGCATAGTTGTCATTTCTGTGCAAGATAACAAGGAAAGAGTTTCAGAGGACTGATATAACTTGCCCAAGGGCTACTAAGTTGTATAGATAATTTTGTGCCTATAAACCACATTTGTTACCTTGACAGTTTAAATAATAAACCTAAGACTTTTTTATTTTTAATTTTTGTAGGTATAGATTCTTAATGGGCTTAGTTTTCTGCTTTTACTGTCTTTATAATACTGTAAAATCGGGCACTTTTGTAATAATGTAGGCATTGGTATATTTGGCAGATGGATTTCCTCTTCTTGTCTTCTCATCTTGGAAATACTGTTTTGAGATAAAACTGTTATTTAATTTGTTTAAATTTTAAAAAAAGAATCTGTGTTCTTCCAGATGAAAGAACGAGCAATCCAAACATTGGGCTATTTTCCAGTTGGAGATGGGGGTTTTCCCCATCAGAAACTCCTTTTGCAGGGTCTGATGGATTCTGTGGAGGTATTTATATTGTTACTCAAATAAACATTTTTTAGTTGTTTTGCTTACTCTTGAAATTTTAAAATTTTGTTTTATTGGGGTATTATTACTTTGATGTGTATGGGTGTTCTATCTTCTTGTGTCCTCTTACAGTGCCCATAGAGGCCGAAAGAAGGCATTGGATCCCCTTAAACTGTAGCTACAGATGCTCATTAGTCACCATGTGTGTGCTGGGAATTGAACCTGAGATCTCTGGAAGAATAGTCAGTATTCTAAAGTATTGAACCATCTCTCCAGCCCCTACTCTGAGATTTTTTTTAAAAAATTAAACTTTTGTTCCTTCATCATATTTAATTTTGAGTGCTAGCTTTAGGCTTGTTACTGTGTTAGATATAGCTCTATGAATTGTATGTCTGGGAAAGACTCTCATTTTTGAGTGGACCATGGTATAGTAGAACTAGAATAAACCAATTAGCCCTCTTGGAGAGTTGTGGCTGATATTCTAGTTGCTATTGAGTTACTGAGGCTCAGTGTCGTGCGAAAAGACCTGTAGTTAGAATACTAGCAAATTGAGCAAATTGTGGTGTCCTAACATGACCTAATCTTGCCTCTGCCTATCTCACATTTGTGTACCAGCCTCTTTGCTCTAAGCTTCTGAAAAGCTCATGTTTCCTTTTCAGATTGTTGCTGTGCTCCTTGAAAACATTTTTGGCATTTAAACTAGATTAGATCTTTAATTACAATGGCTTGGAACCCTTTTCTTTATAGTATTTATCACATCTTCTCACTGTTCTTTATACTAAAGGCAGGGTCTGCTTTGCTCATCATTACTCAAGTATCTAGCAGTATGATTGTAAAGGTAGATTCTCATGAATATTGGTAGAAGTAAGTGATTAGGGAGATATTTGCATAGAAGGCAGGAGAATACTAAAGGAGGGTGTGATTGTGTCAGAGAATTCTGCTTGGATGGGAAGTAACTCCTGAGCCCTGCCGGGTAGGAGGAAAGAAGCCGATTTTAGTTGAGGCTGAAAGATGTGAGGTTTGAGATAACTGAGTAAGAGAACTGGAATTGAAATTCAAGCCTGCTTTCTTTTGTTTCCTCTCTGTGGGAGAGTGAATCCAGGTACTTGCCCATACTAAGCATGCACTCTACCACTGAGCTGTGTCCCCATTTCCATATAATGTTTACACAGTGAGTTATACTCATGCCAGTATCATCAGATGCTAGTTGTCTTAGTTACTTTTCACTTGCTGTCACAAAACACCACAACCAAGGCAACTTACAGAGGAAAGAGTTTATGGCTTATAGTTCAGAGGGTGAGTCATGACCATCATGGCAGCAGGCAGTATGGCACTAGAGCAGTAGCTGAGAGCTCATATTCAGATCCACAAGTATGAGTTAGAGAAAGCTAACTTCGAATGGCCTAGCCCAAAGCCTTACCTCCAGTGACACATTGCCTCTTACAAGCTCACACTGCAATCCTTCCCAAATAGTACCACCAATTAGGTACCCAGTGTTCAAATATTTGAGCTTAATTAAGCCATTCTCATTTAAACCACCACATCTGTTTCATCGTAACCTCTCAGAAAGGAGCTTATGTTTGCTTTTTCATCTTTTTCTTTGTAATGTCAACTCTGATTGTGCTTAAGTGTGAGCTTGTTGGGTTCTTAGCATATTTTGATGTCATTGTTTTAAAAGTTTAGAAATACAGAAAAAATCCTGAAAAACAAAAACCATGGAATCAATGTAGAAAGATTAAAGGATAAGTATGAATGAAAAGCTGAATCTGAGAAGCAGAATCCTAAAATAAAGCCCTGATGTGCTTTTTGGTATATTTTAACCTTTTTTTTATGGTGCTAGGATTAAACCTGTGACTTTACCCATGCTAGACAAGTACTCTCCTAGTGAATACCTGGCCACCCCTACTTTAAACTTCATTTTGGAAAAATTCAAACCTATACAAAAGAATAACAATATAGTGATTCTCCATAAACTTGCTTTATTTAATTAACTCTCACTATTTCCTTGCTATATAGTAAGCCTAGTTAACTTATCATTCCTAAATTAGCTATAGGGTTTTGTTTTTGTTTTTTATGCCAATTATGGTGTCAATAATAGGAAATGTAATTAACAGGTTAAAAAAAATCAATGATTAAATTCCTGATAAGGATCCTTTCTGTTGAAACACCTTTTCTCAGCTTTAAAGGTCTCCAGAGAAGCTTTTGACCAGAGACGCTGTGGAACTAAAGTCCTCAGCCTTATTACTTCTCTAGATTAGGAAGCCTGTGGTGAGAGCACTTGATTCTTCATGAAGACTCAAACACTGGATGAAGAATAGCAGTACAAAACTTGTGTTTGGTATAGTCGCTATGCTTATGCCCCTCACATTCTTTCCATTCCTCACTGCATCTTTCCTTCTCTTATACATAAATGTTTCACAGTAAGCAGAGAAAAATGCCAGAGGGTGCTCAGACAGGTTCACCCCATATTGGGATGGTGATTCCTGCTTGTAAAACAGTACCAAAATTTCTGAATTAAAATGTAAATATTTGAGAAAGGTCAAATTAAGAATAGTGCAGAGAATGCCTATATACCCTGTGATCTATATTTACCAAGTTTTAACATTTTATATTTGCCTTATCATTCTCTACTTTTTTCAGGACCTTTTGAGAGTAGCTTGCAGATAGCATAGAAGAGTGTGAAGAGTTTTTATAAAAATGTAGTGGTCATTGTTCATTCTGCAGTTACTATAGTCAGGCACACTAAATAGTGAAAACTGTCTAAATTAGCATCATTTAATCCTTATGGCCTGATGAGGTAAATGATGATATTGTGTTGATTTAAGTGGTAAGGCTGTCAAGTATATGTAGCTGATGAGAAACTGAACTGGAAATTCCATTGAGGTCTTTGTGGTTTCTCCTTTGAACCACCCTAAGCCCCTACATAAGCCTACCATTTTCAAAGATTAATAGCCTCTACATAGTGAGTCTGTGCTGAGGGTGAGAAACAGTATTATGGAGGTGAGAAATGATCTTCAAATTTGTCTTAGTTCTCCATTCCTTCACTCCAACCACTTTTGAATCACTGAGTTAGCTTAAACAAGGAAAAAGAGTGAAAATAAAACCTGCTGAGAAGTAAGATATAATGAAGCTCTTTTGGGCTATGGTGGCACACGGTCTTTAATCCCAGCACTCGGGAGGCAGAGACAGGTGGATCTCTGAGTTTAAGGCCAACCTGGTCTACAAGAGCTAGTTCCAGAACAGACTCCAAAGCTACAGAGAAACTGTGTCTCAAGAAACCAAAAATAAATAGATAAGTAAATAAGTAAGTAAATAAAACAGCTCTTTGGGGGCTGGAGAGATGGCTCGGAGGTTAAGAGCAGTGACTGTTCTTCCAGAGGTCCTGAGTTCAAGACCCAGCAACTACATGGTGGCTCACAACCATCTATGAGATCTGGTGCCCTCTTCTGACCTGCAGGTGTACATGCAGATAGAACACTGTATACATAATAAATAAAATTTAAAAACAAAAACAAAAAAAAACAACAAAAAAAATAAAACAGCTCTTTTATAGAAATTGTATATTTAAGGGGAAATGCTCTCATATTCATGGATTCTGTTTTCCTTCATTGTAGGCCAAGCAGATTGAACTTCAGTTTACCATTGGTGAAGCCATTACCAGTGCTGCAATAGGAACCAACTCTGTGGCTGCCCGAGATGCCTGGCTGGTGACTGAAGAAGAATATACACCTCCTGCTGGTATCAAATATTTATCTGTTGATTTACTGAGTTTCTGAGTGGCTTTCTTCTGTTCTCAGTCATATTCGAGGCAAAAATAATTTTTTCCCCAAATACATGCCTTCAAATTTGGTCTGTCAAGGAGAATGGTTGATTAAAGAAGATTGAACAAACCAGGTAGTGGTGGTGCACACCTTTAATCCCAGCACTTGGGAGGCAGAGGCAGATGGGTCTCTGTGAGTTCTGGTTTCCAGAGCTAGTTCTAGGATAGCCATAGCTCTTTAGAGAAACTCTGTCTTACAAAAAGAAAAAAGAAAAAAAAAGATTGAACATGGCTGGGCATGATGCTGCCTTTAATCCCAGCATTCAGAAGGCAGAGGCAGGAGGATCTCTGTCAGTTCAAAGCCAGCCTTGTCCACATAATGAGTTCCAGGCCAGCCAGAGCTACTGCCCCTTCCAAAGATTGAATATGAAAATTAGAACTTTTCCAGCCTCTTGTATCTAATTCATTCCTACATAATGAAGCTCCACTGTCCCTTGCTAATCCTGGAAGTGTGCTAGAATTTAGTGACTGCATAATTGAGAGAGTATGTATGTGATTCCTGAGTATATATTACAGACATTAAGATTTTAAACTAAGGTGATTTATGCCTGCAATCCCAGCACTTTGGAGGCTTAGGCAGGAGGATTGCAAGTTGAAGGACATATGGGCTAAATAATGAGATCAAAACCAGTTTGGGCTATGTAGTGAGATTTTTGTCTCCATAGCAAAACAAAAGAACAACGAAACCAAAATCAAGGCCTAGCAAGACCACTCTGCAAGGAAAGGTGCTTACTGTCAAGCCCGATGGCCTGAGTTCTATCACTGGAACCACATGACATAGAACCAACTCTAGCAGAGCTGGCCTCTCACTTCCATATGTGTGCTGTGACATGAGCTTTCATGCATATCCACATGTGTGCACATGTACACACAAAAAATGGATAAGCCCAGTTTTAAAAATTAAAGAAAAAAACAAAGTAAAACAAAAAAATCCAAAGTACAAACTCAGTTATCTTCTTGCATTGATTTGAATTTCAAATTGAAAATATATTTTAGTATTGAACCAGGGTTCTTTTTATCTTTAAAGCTAAAAGATAATTCATAAAGTATTTTTATTTTATCTTCTTAGTTGGGAAAATTAAATAAGAATGTTTTCATGGTAACAATACCATTGTGAATTGTATTCTGTAATGAATATAGTTATTATACTTAGTGTTATAGTTAACATTTATCATTGTAGTATCATCTTCACCTGTTATTTTATCATAGAAGACTTGAAAGAACTAGGAAAACCATTTTTCTTGCAGTTTAACTTGTGGTTGATGGAAGCCAAACTAGCTCTCTGAGGCTTCTGTTTGAATGCATGTGAGGTAAAGCAAGACAATATTCGCATAATGGTAGGGGAAAGAGCCACTCATCCAGCCTCAGTACTATTGGGATTGTGAAACCCTGAAGGACGAGAGACAAATGTGTTATATCTGGAAGACAAAAATGAAAGGCAAAGCTATTGCTTGGTTTGTTTTTGGATGGAAGCATAGAGAGATTTAGTAAAGGAAAATGGCTTAGATTGAAGAGAGTGGGAAATTGTTTATTCCAGTGAACTAGAGTTATTTCATACGTTAACATGTTTAGTTTATACTAAGCTTCTGGACATCTTGATCATTTTTTATTTGTATTTTTCGAGACAGGGTCTCTCTGTGTAGCTTTGGAGCCTGTCCTGGAACTCACTCTGTAGACCAGGCTTGCCTTGAACTCACAGAGATCTGCCTCCCTCTGCCTTCCAAGTGCTGGGATTAAAGGCATGTTCCACCACTGCCTGGTGGTCATGTGGTTATTGTATGATTGTTGATTTAAGTATGATTTTTTAAAGGAAATTATATTTGTGTGTTTTAATCATAATCATTCTTTGCTTTTTCCTCAGGTGCCAAAGTTAATGATGTTGTCCCTTGGGTTTTAGAAGTTATTTTAAGTAAGCATATTATCAGCCCCAACCCACATGTGAGGCAAGCAGCCTGCATCTGGCTCCTTTCTCTTGTGAGGAAGCTAAGTACCCATGTAGAAGTGAAGGTGAGCTTCATAATATGTATTGTATATGTGATAAACTCTGTAGGGATCCCAGAGTATTTATAAATTAAAATAGGAAGAAAGTATGTGAAGGTTGGAATCATTAAAATGAAGTAGAAGTTCTGAAATAGGCTCCATGTGAAGCAGTGAAGGACGATGATGTGATTAATACTGGCAAGAACATGATCTAAATGTGAAGATGTAATGTCAGAAGTGCCAATAATGGGGGCACTCATATTGGGACAAAAAAGGTTAGAGCGAATGCTTAGACTATCTGTGTAGGGTACAACTTCTAGTGATGTGAACATCTATAAAGGTGAGGGAATGGAAAGGTTCATGACTGCCTTGGTCCTAAGACTCCCTGACCTCAGTGTACCTTAACAGTGAGGTGCTTATTCTCCGAGGAGGAAGGATTTCAGTGCTCTAATCCCTTTTCTCTTCTTTCAGTCTCATCTTAAGGAAATCCAGAGTGCATTTGTTTCAGTTCTGTCAGAAAATGATGGTAGGTTGTTGGTAAATACTTGACTTATCAAGTTCTTTAAACTTGTATTTTAAGTTTTAAAAAGTATGGGTTAATGAACTGTAGCACAATGACCTCTGAGCCATGTGACTAAGACAAAGTGAGCCATACACCTTTCTAATCCCAGCATATGAGAGGTCAGGGACAGGAGGATCGTGGGATTCTGTCTCTATCCCAGAACTGCAATACAATTAAACATTAAATATTTTAGCGTCAAAGGTAATTGTATTAAGGTGAAGGCCAAGATTAACTACCACAGAGCCATATTCCTAGGGTATCAGAAATTGAAATTCTTTCTTTTATATGAATTACAGCATCTACAACTTTACATTTTTTAAAAATGGATTTGAGGCCTTAACATTAGTGTTAAAACTTTTTCTACTTCTGGTTACTTTTCCTCTTTGATTAAAGCCAGAAAAAAGCAAATATTTTAGATGGGAAAGGGGAGGGTGTGGGAAGAGAGAGGAGAGGGGGAAATGGGTTGGTATGTAAAATAAATGGGAAAAAAGTTACTTAACTAAAACACAGAAAGAAGTTTAAAAAATCTTATTTTAAGACACGTGGCCTTGTATTCCCTTTATTTTTCTAAAGTTGGATGTGAGTGTTGTAAATCCTAGGAGATTGTGTCATCTCTAATAGAAGCAGTGTGTGTTGGTATTCTCATCCCATGGCTATTGCTGTGACACTGTAGTTTACTGGCATTTTATTCCTGTTTGATCATGGCTTTCATTTTTCTTGTCTCATGATACACTGAGTTGATTTAGGAAAATAGAGTAATTTTGCTTTCACATCTATATTTTTATATAATTTTGGAGTGAAGATAATTACTTGAAAGAAAATAATTTGCCAGAAGACAAATTTCTTTTAGAATACTATAATTTTGTTTGCCATTTTTGTAGAACTCAGCCAAGATGTTGCCTCAAAAGGGCTTGGATTGGTTTATGAGCTGGGCAATGAACAAGATCAACAAGAATTGGTGTCTACACTTGTAGAAACACTTATGACTGGCAAAAGGTACAGTGAATTTTAAAATTTCAGCTGTGAATACATAGGATCTTGAGACTGTGATATGGAAGAAGGAAAAATTCTTCCTACTTATTAAAACATTGTATATCAATGCTTGTTAGACAGTTTATCCCAGTGTATATACTGTTTACTTAGAAACATTGTACAGAATTATGATTTCCAACTCGAAGTGTACCATGATAGTTAAAACATCCAGGTTAGAAAAGCACTGTAAAGCCATTGGCTAAAAAAAGTTAAGATGTGATGAATGAACTTGAATATCATTCATAATCTGAACTGTGTTGAGTGCATGGAGGGAGATTGATTTTGTAATTGCTGCTTTCTGTTGCCTCCTTGAGGGAAGGGTAGTTTTTATGTGTGACAACAGTGGCTGTAACGTTACATAGAAATCTTTAATATTTGTGAATTTGTTTTGTTTGTATTTGTGTTTAGGAAATTTGCAGTCTAATAGAAAAGAATACTTTATATCTTTCATATACTAGGTACAGATTTTATTGCTCTTTGTTGGTATGAAAAATTTGAAGCTAATTTAAATTTTTGTTTGTTTTAGAGCTAAACATGAAGTTTCTGGAGAGACCGTGGTATTTCAAGGGGGAGGCCTTGGCAAAACACCTGATGGGTAAGTGTGCTAAGTCTTAAGCCATTGATTATCAACTAAGACAGCAGGAATGGCCTTTATTGATGAATAAATAAAAAATGGCATGGGAAAAAACCCTACTGCTTTAGATTGGGTTTTCTTGGAAACAGACTCTGAGTTAGAGATTTGTATGCTGGAGGTTTATTGTAGAATACCCTGGGGATTGTCCTTGGGAGGGGCGAGTAAGTAGACAGTACCATCACTCTGATGATAGTGTGAAAATTGAACTGTTGCCATAGCCTCATTGGACACTGAATTCTTGAGGAACTTTAGGCTAGGATGGCATGACCCATGAGGGTTGTCCTGCTCTGAGACACAGAGCCTTGACCTTAGACTCATTTATCAGGCAGTTATGCCTGTTCAGTGACTAATCATTGCTGGTAGGCTGCTTTGTGGGAGACCGTGATCTCAAAGGCTAAGGTTCTCAGAGACCGACACTAGGTTCAGAACTCTGTGCTCCCAAGAAGCTGTGTTCTGAGTAGATACCTTGCAAAGTACTACGTTAAATTATTTTTTTCTGTGAAAACTTAGTCTTCCCGTTTAGCATTTCAAATTAATTTTGGTGCTGTCCCTCTTTCATTATTATTTCAGTGTGGTTTTATTGTTATTTTTCTTCTAAGAATTGTCAGGTAAATTATGACACTTGTTCTGTTTTCCTGTGTGGCATTTGAAATAAAAGAAAGCTGTAGGTGGCTTATCTGTCTGCTATTCCATTTCTCACTGTTTTCACATTGAAGGTTCCTTTTATTTGCTTGTTTTTATTTTTGTTTTTCTGGGCTTTTCTTTGTTTTTTTCTTCTTGTTTTTGGGGGAATGAGGTCTCATTATATTGTCTAGGTTGCTCCTGAACTAGTTGGTTCAGTTGAAGCCTCTGGTATGACTACAGAAGTACTGTACCTGGCTTCTTTCTGAATTAAAATAGTGCTAATTTTTTACAAAATGATATTTAAGCAAATAAAATTTTCCTAGAAGAAATTCAACACAGATGTTTTCAAATGACTCATAGTTATGAGAGATTGTGTACAACATGAGTTGTCTTCCAAAGTGCAAAGAGCTTCACTTCCATGGGACGTCAGGCATATATTAGGTATTGTGTTTGTTACTACCAAATACCTGATAAAAAATCAACTTGGGGTAGAAGGATTTATTCTGGTTCATAGTTGGATGCTGTAAGATCTGTCATGGAACGGAAGGAATGGTCATAGATGACTCCATGGTTGTAGGAGTGTTTAATGGTACTCTGCCTCCTGACCTCTTAGAATAGAAAAGGAGAGATAGGACAGGAATTGGTACTGGACTATAAAATCTCAAAGTTCATTCCTTAGTAACTGCTTCCTCTAGACAACCAAGATCAGCATCTTAGAGATTCTATAATCTTCCAAAACCAAGTATTCAAACACTTGAGCCAATGGGAGACATTTCACATTGAAATCACAACAGGTTTTTACCATCAGAAAGACATAGGAATTCTTGATGATTGAAGTATATGACTATATTCTTATCTTCTTTCTCCTTGGTGATAATAATGGTACTAGCAACTGAGGGGAAAAAACAATTTAAAAGAGCCCCTCCCAACATTGATAGTAAAATGCACACCAGTCCAAAGATAGCTAGAAAAATGTCTTAGTATATATTTCTTTTTGTTTGTTTCTAAGCCAGGGCCTTTCTACTTACAAGGAACTTTGTTCTCTGGCAAGTGATCTCAGCCAGCCAGATCTGGTATATAAATTTATGAATCTGGCAAATCATCATGCAATGTGGAATTCCAGGAAGGTAAGTTGCTGTATTGTTTTGTTTCTTAAATTTTTGTTGGAGGTTAAACCCAGGTCCTCATACATACCAGGCAAGTGTTCTAGTACTGAACAGTATACTCCCAGATTTTCTCCAAGAGCAAACTTGGTACATTAACCATGTAGTGCCAGTTGATGTGTAGTTAATTTTGAAAAGTCTGTGTCTGAGAGGCAGACTACTATAGTAGCCATTATTATTGCTAAAGCTGGAATACAAAATGTTTTATTCAAGGACAAATTTGAGAAAGACTATTTCCTTGCCTTTTTGTATTTAATATGTTAGTATTTACTATGACAGTCATTTATAAGTTATTCTTTATTATAATTTTTAGGGTGCTGCTTTTGGTTTTAATGTAATTGCTACCAGAGCTGGAGAACAACTGGCTCCTTTTCTGCCTCAGCTAGTTCCTCGACTTTACCGTTACCAGTTTGATCCCAATCTTGGAATTCGACAGGCTATGACAAGTATTTGGAATGCATTGGTCACTGACAAGTCAATGGCAAGTATCTGTGAACCTGTGTTCAGAAACACTGTAGCTTGCCTGTGGTGCCCATGTACACTTTTATATTTGCTGTCAGTGCTGCTTGTTTGCTTTTTTGTTTCAAAGATGCTGTAACATTTACTAAGATCTAAAAAATGGAAATGATCTAAAAGTTCATTGGGTGGATAGATGGTTAAAAGAATGACAGTATATTCACACGTATGGGATATTATATGTTAACAAGAATCACTGATGCCATGGGGAATGGGTCACAAATCTATGCTTAAAGAGTTACTTTAGTTGGAAAGACAGACAAACGAAATAGTCAGTTGACATATATTGTTTTCTTTGGTTCTGTCATCTGACCATTTGTTGTTCTATCCTCCTTTCAGATTTGAAAGCTTTTCAGGAACTGCCTCTGAATATTGTTGTCCTGTTAGCTTTCTTTTTACTCAGTCCTAGGCAAACAAGCATTCTTTTTATTGTAATGGTCCTCAGTTCTGTACTGGCTCAGATAGGACGTGTACTCCATCCATATTTGCAAATCTAAGTGCCTGCTTGACGTCCTCACTTGTCTGTTATTTATATACCATAACTGTAGCGTGTCCTGTAAAGAGCTGAAAAGAAAAAATACACCTTTTCTTCTTTACTCTCACTATTCATTTATGTGTGCAAGCCAGCAAACTTCCTGTCACCTTCTTCTTTTGTCTGTGTCTTATACCCCTCCCCCATCCCACAATGAATTTAGTTGCAGTTTCTGTTGAGTCTGATTTTATCAGGTGTTCTTTGAATCCACTCTGGTCTCTGATTCTTCCCTGATAAATAGACCATCACCATCTTTTTTCTTTTCTTTGCCCTGTGTTTAAATTATCTACATAGTAGTGAAAGTAATTTTTAAAATTGCAAATTGAATTTTTGTTAAAATTATTAAATGGATTTTTAGTTAACATTTTTTTCTTCCCAATACTGGAATTTGAACTATGGCTCTTAAACATGCTAGGTAAATGCTCTGCCATTGATAATATTTCTCAAGACCCCTTTAAAAAGTACTTATTTTGATACAAGATCTTGATGTGATTCAAACTGGGTCTTGAAATTTTGTGATTCTTGCCTCAGCCTCCAGAATAATTTAGGTTACAGGTGCACAACTACTTTCAGCTTGCAGTTTATTGTTCCAACTGAGTCTACCATCAATTTGTTATCACCAAAGCTTAGATCAAATTCACTCATCCTTCTTTATTCTCATATCTTACAAGACCTGAAACATGCTGTAGTTCTGTTCTCTTTCTTACATATGACACAGAGTATATTCCCATTCATGGTTGTTGGTACTTGAGGATTCAACTTTGAGGGCTCATTGAATTCTATTAGCTCTAGGATAGGATATGGCGCATCTGGGCCAACCAAGACTTAATAGGATAATGGGAGTTACAGATATGAGTTTGGGTTACAGGCGTTGGCTCTTGAGATTTGGGCATGATCTTTAAGTAAGTGAACTATTGAACCACAATTGTGGTGAGACACCTATGAAATATACAGCAGGGAATATGGGAAGCTATCTGTTTATTTACTTTTAGGTGGGTTATTTACTTCTCTGTTTTGATCATCTAACATGTAAGTGAGTATAACAAAACTTAACTACAAGTGAAAAAGTTTAGAGTCCTTAGATATGTTGGTGGGACAGCTGAATCTGCTATATCAGTTTATTATTACCTAAGCTTAGATCAAACTCACTTAACCTTCTGAACCATTATTACACTTACTTTTGCAAAAAAAAACAAAAAACAAAAAAAACCTTCAAGGTACAGAGATACCATCTTGTCATTTGAGGTCTCCAGTGTAATAGTGCAGTGTAATAATGACTTGTCTGATTTATTTACCTTAAGAAGGTGTTGTGGGAACATGGAAGAGAGTTGGTAGGTTGAACTTTTCTGAGTGGTGGCTACTCTGAATCTCCATGGCCAAATAGGAGTTACTCAAGTTGGACACTGAAGAGGATTGCAGAAGTAGTATGTGCCAAGCTACAACACTAAGACCAGACAAGATACTTGTATGACAAGATGAGTCACAGTGGGCTTGTGTAGTATAAAGCCTAAGTGATTAGATTTTATTCTCATGTACTATGGGAAAAGGATCATCTATCTTTACATTTTAGAGTGCTTGCAAAGTGCCGAGAAATTTATAGGCTGAGAGGCCTAGGGACACTTTAATAAAGAAAAATGATCAGTGTTGTTGAGAGGTAAATAATTTGATTGTTCGATTTTACATTTTTTATTTTATCTTTTGCTTTCTTTAGGTAGATAAGTATTTGAAAGAAATTCTTCAAGATTTGATTAAAAACCTTACCAGCAACATGTGGCGAGTTCGAGAATCCAGGTACCACTTAGAAAATTAGAGTAGCTAAATAGAGCTGGAAAGTTCCCCTTCATATTTCTAAGGTTTTTTATTTTTTACATGGTATAACAAGAATTAAGTTAAAACCACCAATAAATAAAATTTTTAGTTGAGTTTTTTTTAACTACTTGAACTCTACTGGATGATTTGCCTAAATTACCTTATATAAATATGAAGTTAATGAATCTGTGGATCACTTGTTAAACTGTAGACATCAAATTGTATAATTTCATGACTTAATAGGGTAGAATTTCTTTGTATATGCAGTTTATATACATTTGATGCCTCTTACATGCTTGGTGATATGTGCGACATTAAGAACACATAGGTGAGTTAAAAATAGTGTATAGGTGTATCATTCAAAGGGATTGAATTATATAGTTGTAGGAATTGTCACTTAGTGATTTGTGTCCTATGTGATACATTTGATGTAATACTGGAATAATTATAATTGTCTTCAGGGGCAAGTGGTTAGGACTAGAAATACTTATAGAGTCTGTATTATTGCCTGGTATAACTATCTGGTAGTAAAATCTTGGACTTGCTTGAACATATATTTGAAATCAAGTTTTTATTTTCAGCTGTTTAGCTTTGAATGATTTATTGAGAGGAAGACCTTTAGATGACGTCATTGACAAACTTCCAGAAATGTGGGAAACACTTTTTAGAGTACAAGATGATATTAAGGTATTATAGAAATATACATTTATATATAGATTAATTTAAACTGGAATCATTAAAATACATGATAGATTTTTTAAATGTATATATTTCAAAATTCCCTGTGTAGACAGTTTTAGGAAACCATAGTTTTATCTCCAAATTTCAGCTTTGATGTATATGTTAAGTTACAAGTTTGAGTATCATTGTTTAGGTCTAAACTGAAGTGACTTTGGCTACAGCATGCCTTTTTCAGTAGAAATCTCATGATGCTGTTGGATTAGGAGCAAATACCCATTTGGAAGTAATTTGTATGATTAAGTTTGAAAAATTAGGCATTCATTTCTAAATAATGTGATTAATGAAAAAACATCTCTCAGTTTTCTTACGTATTTTCTTGCTTCATATTACTATAAAGCTGAGATAATTTATAAAGGGGAAATGGTTTAGGTATTTTGGAGGTTATTATTTTTCATAGATGGACTCTGTTTGGGCCTATGACAAGGCAAGTCTATCAGGTCAGAGTCTGAGGTAGAAGAAAACATTTACTTAGGATAGCGAGCAAAGTGAAGGAAAAGAGGAAGAGTCTGTGGCCCCATAATCTCTGTCAAGGGTTTGTTCTCAGTGAGCTACGCTTTCTTCCCCTATCTCTGAGGAGGTTGTAGTAGTGCCTCTCTGGGGACCAAGCCTTTAGCACATAAACCTTTTAGGATGATCAAGATCTAACTGAAGTACTGGATCATTTAAATTTTAAACTATTTTGACATCCTTAACATTAGACCACTAGGCTTGTTTTTCTTGTTGCTTTATTCATTAGAAAATGTTAATTCTTTTAGAATCTTCACAGATTTTTATGTATTTTATACTACATTTTATTTTTGGACTGTTGTAGTTAATGACTACATTTTTGTATGGGCAAAAATAGATCAGAAATATATGTTCCTTAATGCTCAAAAAACCTAATGAAATACTATATACGTAAACCTGTTATTGAAAGTTATGTTTTACTATTTTGTATTAGGATCTAAGGTAGTTAATTACCCATTATAGAGAGAGAAGAATGAATGCTGTCTAGTATGTGTAATGCCAGACTTTTCTCATTTGTAGGAATCTGTACGGAAAGCAGCAGAACTAGCTCTGAAAACTCTGAGCAAGGTGAGAATACTCATCCCACAGTGGGATAAACTAGGGCAGGACTCACCATACACTTCACATTGTTTTATTTATTTATTTTTTGTCATAGGACATAGTGTTGCCTTGTAATTGGTTTGTATAGTTTATTGCTCTTACAGTGAATAAGAAAGTGGGTTCTGTAACACTAAGGGTAGTCATTCTTGAGCACAGTATACCTCTGATTTCTTTAAATAATGAGACATCTACATGAGGTATACTTTTCCTTTGACCCTTAAGAACACATTACTCTCTTAAATGAAGGAATAAATGTCTTTATTTTAATATCTTTCCCAAATTTATAAGGTTGGAAAGCTTTTTGAAACTAAATAGTCTGCCACTTGGAATTACTTTTGTAATTTGCATTTTAATTGTGTAAGCCTTGTCATTGATCACATTACTAAATAGTAAAAAAGTATGTTTTAAATCCAGGTGTCTTTCATGTCTAGGTTTGTGTTCTTTACCAGAATTTGTCCTGCCTTTTTAAAAGCGCTTTCTTACACACTTTTCATCACACCTTCAACTCCTTTGTTCCTCATTATACAAATCAGAAAGTAAAACATTAGAGAATAAAATATGTTATCAGATTTTCTGTTTAGGTATGACAGATCTTTAGAAGCCAGTTTAGGTCATTCCTCTATCTCCCTCCAACCCCCACAGTGGCATAGAAAGTAGACTCATTTGCACTTTATTCCCAATAGAGACCTAAAAAAGCACTTTGTCAGAGAAATGCTGTAATAGTCAAGAGGCCAGCTTCACTAATGTCCATGCTCTTTGTATGTGAGGTTTGTGTGAAAATGTGTGACCCTGCCAAAGGAGCAGCTGGCCAGAGAACCATTGCTGTCCTCCTGCCCTGCCTTCTGGACAAAGGAATGATGAGTCCTGTGACGGAAGTCCGAGCCCTCAGGTGTGGTTTGGTTGAAGTGAATGTATTGGAATTATTTAGTTTCTATCCAGTCTGTAGAAAATGTGTTTTATTGAATGTTAGATTCCTAAATTTATGGAAAATGGACTGAGGAGAATCCATTGAGATAACCCAAGCATTTGTGAAAGGATGTGAGTCATAGTATTTTTATAGTCATACTTCATGGGGAGCTCGATTTCAACTAGCATTCTGAGTTGCATATTATTCTATTGTCATTGGCCCCTTTCCTAAGTTAGGAAGCACATTTTCCTGTTACACCACAGGTCCTCAGAGGCTGGCTTGTTTGGGTATAACCAACTGTTTTGCTGTCCTTACTAAACTAATCTATGTGATGATTGTTAATTGTACCTAAAATTACTGCCTAAAAGGCAGGTGTGGAACTTAGTGATGGTTCCGCCTGTCAGAACTTGAGCCCAGTAGTGACTCTAATTGTGTAAAGTGACACGCCAGGGTATGCATCCTGTGGAAGAGCCTTGGTTGTTCGGGAGGCAGAGTCTACCCATGTAGCTCACTTTGGCCCTGTATTTGCTATATGCAACCCAGCCTGGCCTCAAATTAGTGATCCTTCTGACTCATATGTCCGAATGCTGGCATTACTGGCATAAGCCATATTTTTAAAATAGTTGACCATTTCCTAGGTTAGCCTTAGGAGATATGTTAACACAACTAGAATATTATCAGTGGTCAAATGAGAGAAAGAGAAAGGATGGGACTGTTAAAAAGTTTGAAGAATCAAGTCAGTATGGTAGCACACCTTTAATTCCAGCACTCGGGAGGTAGAGGCCATCAGATCTCTGTGAGTTCAAGACCAGCCTGGTCTTTAAGAGCTAGTTCCAGGACAGGTTCCAAAGCTACAGAGAACCCCTGTCTTGAAAAAAAAAAAAAAAAAAAAAAACCTTGAAAAGTTTTGTTATGTAGCAAGGCTGGCCGCGAGCCCTCGGCACCGTCTTAGTCTCCCGGCTGCCGGTCAACTCCTGAAAATTTCTGGGACAATCAAAAATTTGGATTTTAGGTGAGAATAAGTTATTAATATTTTTAAAAGTATAAAAATGTTATGATTGGGATAAAGTTCTTGTAGAAATACATACTGAAATTTTATTAGCTTAAAGTAATAAAACAGCAAAGTGGAAATTATGCTTAAATGTATGAAGAAATTACAGATTAAGTAAAATTGGCCATTGTTATTAATTGTTGAAATAGGTAAAGAGGACAAGGAATTTCATCTTGGGTCTCTCTGTTTTATGTGTGCTTACTTAAAAATATCCATAATTTTCCCAAGTGCCAAGAGACCTGGGTTCAGTCATGACCAGAACCCTACTTCCTAGTGGCCTGGATCAGGCTTTGACCATATGGCTATATACCTGATGCAACTGCAGAACATCCTCATCATTAGATTGTAGGACTGCTTATATTTGGTCAGAAGACTCAGATTTTGCCTTTTGTGTGTCTAGCATTAACACCCTTGTGAAGATCAGCAAAAGTGCAGGAGCCATGTTGAAACCACATGCACCCAAGCTCATCCCAGCACTTCTAGAGTCCTTAAGTGTGTTGGAGCCTCAAGTTCTCAATTATTTGAGTCTCCGTGCTACGGAACAAGAAAAGGTGAGTTGGTAGCAGAAGTCTGTTGGTTAGTGTTGATGAGGTACAGTTACTGTTCAGATCTACCCCGTGTCCATAAACAAACTCTGTAGCTGCTGATGCCTTCACTCTTACACACTACGTGCAATGGGCTTCTTTGTTGGATTTTTAGATTTTTATTTTAAACGGAGAAGGCCCTGTCTATCTCATGTTTTTGTTAGATAAAAATTGACAATTCCCCCCCCCCCCCCCCGCAACCCCGAATCAGTCAGGGTTTCTCTGTCTAGGCCTGGCTGTCCTGGAACTCAACTCTATAGACTAGGCTGGCCTCTAACTCAGATCCATCTCTCTCTGCCTCCCAAGTGCCAGGATTTAAGACATGCACCACCACCACTCAGCTAAAATTGACAACTTATTAACATAATTTTAACAGTCTAAAGATTACTTTTATATTTTTTAGGGAATGGATTACATTTAGGGGGAGACTTTGGTCTAAAATTTTTCTGCTTTGTCTTTGATTAGTTATTTTTTAAAAGTTGTATATGACACATTTATTGAGGAGAAATGAAATCAGCCTGGAAGGGTAGAAAGCAATCCCCTAGAGGTTTCCACTACGAACAGTTTCCTGCGGCTTTTAAAAATTCTTTCATAGTCAAAGCCTCCAGATAGTCAATTTAAAAACAAAATCAGAGTTTGATTATTGTGTAACTGCTTTTTAATTTAATAGTGCCTAATGTCTGTTTATGTTTTGTTTTATTTTTTTAATTCATTTATACTAAAGACAGGTGGCTTTATTTTTGTAGAGAGATTTTATAATAACGGTTATACCCCCCTTCCTCATTGAATAATTGAGTAGTATCAGCCTTATAAGCAAGAACTTTACTGTTATATTTTAAATTTTTCTTTCATAGACATTGTCCGTTATCTTTTTATACTCTCTTAGCTCCAGCCTTCTTATTATCCCTTCCACCCTGGTGTCCAACTTAGACCTTATGCTTGGAGCACTGTATCTACTGAGCTAAATCCCTAACTTTTGGGCTAGAGAGATATCATAGCAATTAGCTGCTCTTGTAGAGGACTGGAGTTCAATTCCTAGAGCCCATATTGGGAATTTTATAACCTGTAACCCTGGCCTTTGTTAGCATGTATAATCACATGTCCTTGCCTCTCCCCTATACTTAAAATAATAAACAAACTTTTAATCCCTAATTCCATTAACTATTTACATATTTCTATGAATCGTGTTTTATTCTATGCCTAGTTTCCTCTCTCCACCTTCCTTTCTTTTAAAACATAACTTCTTTATTCTTTGGGAATTTCATATAATGTACCCTAATTACACTTATCTCCTAGTCCCCCATATCTTCCCCTCACCCCTGCAACATCCCCCAAAAGAAAATTAAAATTAAAAAAAAACAAAGCAAGCAAATAAATAAACAAAAACAAAAAGCAAAATCCTCTTTGCTCTTCCATCTTTTCTGTCTCTCCAGCATCTCTTTATTTATTCTGGTGGCATTGGAGCAGTATGTCACATAGTAGACCCTTTTGTCCAGTCAGCTTTACTAGCAAATGTTCATTGCAATGAGTCATTGGTCTGGTTCAAGGCCTCTGGTTTCTGGCACACCATCACCTTGCCAAAACTCCTCTGGTATATCCTGAGGCCACCCCAAGTCATGGGCATCATGTGGTTATCATTCCACAGGACTGGTCCCTTGACCAGCTCCAGCAAGTCCTAGGTGGCATAAATGTTAGGTTGGGTCAACCCAAGGCCTGGCTATGGGCTTGGGTGGTAGCTGAGCTTGTCTGTATGGGCCATTGGGGCTGTCTGCCTCAGGCGAGGGGGCAGAACCAGCTACCCTGCACCCATGCCATCAGGATCAGGGTGAGGATTGAGGCTATCTCCCGAGTGTGGGGTTCAGCTCTCTTGCTGCAGTGTCCAGCAAGAGGCAGGGCCAGCTTTCCTAGAGCCAGTGAAGGGTGGGGCTGGCTCAGCATGGCCCTTTGGTTTCATCACACATGGTTCCTTTGGCCCCCTGAGGTGACATAAGCCTCAGCCATTAATGCAGACTCTAGTAGAACTGGACCACGGACATGGTCCAGTTCTGGACCTGGCCTTCAGCAGCAGTGACACCAGGGCCTGGATAGCAATACAAACCACTTAGAACAGCTTGGCTCGGCAGTGCCATGGTCCTCAGACACTGACAAGACCTGTGCTTCTGTGTGGCCTTTGGTGGCATCATTGGCTGTGGATGTCCACATAGATCCTGGCTGTGGTAGGACCATGGGCCCAGACATAGCCCTTGGCAACAGCCTGGGCCACTTGTCACCATGGTCCCAAGTAGCAGGTAGGCTTTCCATACCAGCCTGTTCCTCACCACCTTCATCTCTTCCGTTCTGCCTTTTTCCACAGCACATGAGCCATTCCACCTCTTTTTTTCTCCCCATTTCTCCACCACATCTTTGCTCATCATAATGGGACCCACTTGCCCAATCTGGCCTATGGGTGGCTAATATTATGGGTAATAAAATTCTGAGCAGAATTTTATGGGTGGGTTGTGGATTTTTTTTCCTTCACATTTGTGTGTGTTTACTAGGACTGTTAGGCCTATGTAATATTAATGTCAACGTTATCTCTCAGTTCATTATTTCAATCTTAATTTGCATAATTACTTTAATAAATTTTTTCATTTGCCTCTTATTGGTGTTTTTCCTCTTTTAAAAAAAATCTTTTATTGATTCTTTGTGGATTTCACATTCTGATCCCACTTATCTCCCCATCTCCTTGCATCTGCCTTCTGCCTTTGCAACTTCTCTCCCTGATCAAAACCAAACTTAAAAGAAAAAACAAAACCAAACAAACAAAGAATCTTGTCGTGGAAGCTGTAGTGTGGCCCATTGAGATCACAGTTTACTTTTCATGTTTTCTTGCAAGTGTTCATTGCCACGAGTAATTGGTCTGGCTTCAGGACTCTGGTTTATGCTACACACCGATTATGGGTTCAGGATTCTGGTTTATGCTACACACTGATTATGGGTTCAGGACTCTGGTTTATGCTACACACCGATTATGGGTTCTCACTGGAGCTCCTGTTGTTGTCCTGAGTCATGAAGATCCTGTTGTTTTGGATCTGTAGATTCATCCCTTCACATGCTCCAGCAGTTCATAGATTCAGTGGATGTTGGGGTGGGCCAACTCATAGCCCTGGTTCTGGTCCTGGGTGGTAGCTGGGTTGGTCAGCTTGGTAGCTTTCCCTCATCATCACTACCCAGACAGGGTCTCCAGCACTGCCTCTGCTAGCTTACCTAATGCACCTCCAGCAAGGAGTAGGACCAGTTCTCCTGATTTTCCCAGGCAAGGTGCAAGGCCCTCTCTTCAGATTGCTGTAGGGGACATGAGGGTGGGTATGGATGGGATCAGCTCTCCTGCTCTCACACCTTCAGAGTCAGCTCACCTGGATCTCTAGTGTGCTTCCAGGTGAGGTGCATGCCTGTGGTGAGTGGTGGGACCATCTTTCCTGAGTGTGGGGGCAAGCTCTCCACTGAGTGGGCTGGCTCAACACAGCATGGTTCCAATGATCCCTGTCCTAACACAGGCCATGGATATCAGCACAGACCTCAGCTATAGCAGGACTGTAGACCTAGACATGATCCTTGGGCAATGGCGTGGGGCTGGACACACCACAGCCCCAGTGGCAGCATAGGCTACTCATATCAGCATGGCCTCCTGGCAGCAGCATGATCCCTAGGGGGCTGACCAGACCCTGGGCATCCACAGAGCCCTTAGTGGCAACTGGAGCCATGAATAGACCCTGGCCTCTGCAGGACTATAGACCCAGACATGGTCCTAGGCAGTGGCCACTGGCAGGACATTTTCATGGCTCCAGCTGACAGCACTGGCCACCCATTCAACATGGCCCTCAATGACAACAGGTACCCTGGACATAAACTCAGAGCCTGTCCACTATAGGGCCATGGACCCAGGCATAGCCCTCTGCAGCAGCCCTGTTCTGGAGGACACGTAGCCCCTGGTGACAGCATAGCCCTTAGACCACTTAGATCAGGATGTCTCTAGTGGCAGCATAGCCCTTGAATGCCCTCGTGGCCACAGGTTATGAACCAAATCCTGGACATTTGGTGGAATCTTGGGCCTTGGACATCAATGCAGACCCTGGGTGTGGCAGAACCATGAATTTAGACATGGTCCTAGGCAGCAGACCAGGCCTGGATGTCACCATGGGTAACCATGACCCAGACCGGCATGCCCCCCCTCCCCAGCAGCCCTCGGACACCAACATAGCCCCAGGTGGCAGTCTAGACCCCCTGCATCAGCATGGTCTTTGAAGGTTTCAGACGCCACAGGCATCATCACAGATTCTGGGTGCAGCAGGGCCACAGACCCACACATGGCCCTCAGCTACAGCCTGGTCCAGACCATACCATGGCTCCAGTTGATAGTCTTGACCACCCAAATCAGCCTGGCCCCAGCAGCAACACAGCCCTCAGATACCAAAATGTTCACAGGTTGTGGCCAAGACCCCAGGTATCCACCTGGACCCTGGCAGCAACATGGGCTTGGTACATCAACACAGACCCAGGCTGCAACAGGACCACAGACCCAGGCATGGTCCTCTGCAGCATCCTAGGCCAGGTTGTCACCATGGCCTCCACGCAGCATGGCCCTTAAAGACCAATGTGACCCTAGGTGGCTGCCCAGACCACAGGCTCCTGCATAGGCCCCAGTGATAACAGGATCCACAGACATCAGCACAGGCCCCTGTGACTGCTCCAGGGCCCCAGATTAAGATCTGGCTCTTGGTCATAGTCCTGGCCCAGACTTCTCACTGAACTGGAGTAGCCAGCTAGCCATTCACATCAGCCCATTCCTCACCACCCTCACCTCTCCAGATCTTCCTCTTTTCCCAGCCTCTTTCTCTTTCTTCTACCTCCCCACTCTGTACTCTCTTACCACCATGGTACCTAATCACACAGTGCCAGGGCTCTTAGTTGGGTCACATTTAAGTACTGCCCACCCCAGGCATAAGGGATGGCACGGAACTGTTGCCTTCTCTCCCAGGACTGCGCCTAGACACCTTGGGCAGTACTTAGTGTGGGGGCACCTCTGGCACTGGGGTGGCCTCCTAATCGATTGTGGCCTTCTCAGATCCAAAAATCTGTGGCAGAGGGTTGTTTCTTTGTTGTTCTTTCCTCTTTCAGTAGTAGGTTTGCCACCTCCTATAAATGTTTACTAGGTATTAATAACTAGGGTACATAAATTCTGTGCATGCTTTGCAAGCCCTAGCAAATCACTTTTGCATGCCTTCCTTTTCTCTGGATCGTGATTGCCCCAGCATAATTTTTGTTAAAATATCTTTGTAGATACAAATCCACATTATAAAGTTAAAGAATTAAATGGATTATATAAACACATGCTGTTTTGTGTTTTTGCTTAGAGAACTTTTTAGACATTGTGTAGAAATTCAGTGTATTCTCTTTTTAAATGGATAGAGAACCTGAGACCCAAGAAGGCTGAGTGACTTGAATTGAGCCGTAGTTATATGTTAATAAGTGAATGCATTAGTTAATTTTTGGCAGTACTAGGAATTGATCCCAGGGCCTTATGCATGCTGAGCATACAGTGTACTGGTAAGGTGTACCACCAGCCCATGTATTTTGTTTCTGACTGTTGTCTGAATTTCTGATCTTGAGGGAGATGTCAACTGTACAGTTAAATTGGTTTTTTTTTTTTGAAAGGTTACAGGCTTTAATCACTAGACCAGAATTTTAACATGTATGGATATGAGAACTGCTTTAGACATTTCATCATTAGGATAGTACACCTTTCCCAGAATGAATATGATTTACAGAAGTCTACTAGTCATCTTTTGCCTATTAATATTTAATAGTCTTGTTTAACTGAAATGTTATTTTGCTTGTAAAATTCATCTATGATTGAAAATATTGATCAGAAGCTCTATCAAATTCAACCCCCCCTTTACAAGTGTGAATAATTAGCTGTTTCTGGTTTTTGTTTGTTTGTATAGTTAAATTGTCAAGTGAAGTCAAAAGATACTAGAATTAGACTTTCACCTGATTTCATTATTGATTATTTATTTAAAAGCCTTTAGTTTGGAAATGACCCTTAATTGGAGTTTATGTGGCTAATTCATAATTAATTAAATGTCTTGAGTGACTTGAGTTTGTGCTCCTCAGGCTGCAATGGACAGTGCTCGCCTCAGTGCTGCCAAGTCCTCTCCCATGATGGAGACAATCAACATGGTGAGTTTCCAGTACAACGCCAAAGCTCCTTTGTTCTCTTCAAGTACAGTTCTTCATGAAACAAGCTGAAGGGAGATGGATGCATTGATAAAATATTGTGAATGCATTTTTTTCTTTGAAAATTTTTCAGTTTTTAACTAGTATATAAAAAAGTACATATTTATGGGCATTTTTCTTAATTACTAATAGAATTAAATTTTCTGGATAGCAGAATTTGTCAAAAATTGTTTTACATGGAAAACAACATATTAAGAGCTCTATAAGTCCAGGTATATTTACGCTTTGGAATTCTTATTTTAGAAAGGTTCAGAGGTGTTTTATTTATTTTATTATTAGTATCATTACTTTTTGCCTGCCTCTGAGAAATTCTTTGGAAAGGACCATGAAGGTATAAGCTTAGAGGAATTTTAATGAAATAGATAGCACAGAAGGTTGGTGACAGGAGCTGAGCAATCGTGATGTGTTTCAGAAATCAGAAATATTTGTGGTGAAGAGGTCATGGTTCTTTGAAGTTCTGAGTTCTACAGTTCTTGGAGTCTTGGCAGAGTCACCTTTTGGACATTTCTGTAGTGATTGTTAAGAGCTTGTAAGCTAAGCAGGTCACAGATTGGTTAAGGCCAATATATAGTCTTAAGAATTTTATGTCTCAGTTGTATTATTGGGGAAAGTGATAGGAGTATTTAGCAAACATCACTTAGAAATATTCATAAATAAATGAAGTGTGTATTTTAAGAATTGTAATAAGCTATGGTGAAGTCATATAAGAAATTGACTTATTTGGGGTCAGGTAGGCTAGATCCACTTTGGAAGGTCAGTTTTAATCGAGACATTTTACATTAGATATAGATTGGTAGAGGAAGATTGAAAGAGAAGTCATTTATTAGGTAATCATTTCTTTCCTCTTTTAATAAATTAATCTTCCTTATTTTGTTTTATTCTATTTTTAATGTTGAACCATTAGTGAGTAAATTTTCTGTTTAATTCAACTGGAAGAAAAACAAACTAGTGATTTTCCAACTTTATGTTAAATTCAATGAGTATATATTTGATATGGGTAGTTTTTAAATGAAGATATGGTTCTAACTTAATCATTTGCTTAGGCTTGCCTTTGTATTTATTATTTTCTCAAAGTGCCTGCAATATCTTGATGTTTCGGTGCTGGGCGAGCTAGTTCCTAGGTTATGTGAACTGATCAGAAGTGGTGTAGGTCTTGGAACTAAGGTAAGATTTTTTTTTGTTTGTGTGTGTATTGTGTGTGCGTGTGTGCTTGAAGACAAGTTGTTGTCATGCAGCTAAGATTGGTCTTCATCTCACTATATAGCATAGGCTGGCCTCAAACTCAAAGTTCTGTCTCAGTCTCCTACTATTGGAAGACATATCATAGGCACATGCCACCACACCCAATAATGTGTGTGTGTGTGTGTGTGTGTGTGTGTATGTGTATGCACATGCATGTGAAGGCCACATAATATTTATTTATTTATTTTTGAGACAAGGTCTCCTATAGCCTAGTCTAGGCTAGTCTCAGACTCCATATAGAGCTGAGGATGGCTTTGAACTTTTGATCCTTCTGCCTGTATTTCTTAGTGCTGGGATTATAAGCTTCATCCTGGTATACTATCTTACATGCAGTCATGTTCTGCTTGTCTTACTTGTTTTAGTAGGGTTGTTTCTGGTTGTCGTGTAAGTGCTTTTGGATTTTCTGTTATTACTAGTTCATGGATAAGCTCACTCACCTGTTAAGGAATAATCATTTTAGATAGTGATTAGAAATTTTTGTGTAAGAGTCAATAAGTGTTTGGGTAGAAAACTTCTTTTTGAGACTCTTATAAAGGTCAGATACTGCCTTGTAGCATGAGGGCTTGGTTTGATTTCTGTCCTCCCACCAGGTTCCACAGTCATTAGGTCCCAAAGAAATTTCACAGAGTCTACATTAATGAAAAACTGATTGGCTAATAAAACCATTAGCTCAGGCTAAGTATTAGTTCTTATAAGTTACATTAACCCATTATCCCTATCTATGTTAGCCACATGGCTCAGTACCTTTTTCAGCGTGGCAGGTCACATCCTGCATCTTCAGTGGTCTGTGCAGGAATGCCCAGAGAGCTTCCTGCTTCTCAGAATTCTCCTATTCTCCTTGCTCCGCCTCTACTTCCTGTCTGGTTGTCCCACCTATACATCCTGGCTAATGGCCGATCAGCGTTTATTTAAATCATGATTGACAGAATACAGACAATTCTCCCACACCATTGCCTTCATCTGCTTATTTATTTTCTACTGTTAAATTTTTCGTTGTTATTTTAGACCAAATCTCACTCTGGGGTGTTCCCACACTGCCTTCCTGCCCCAGACTTGGCAGTGCTGGGATTGCATGTATCATGACACTCAGCTTCGTCTCATTATAAAAGAAGTAAATCATTTCTTCTCTTGGTAAAATTACTTCACTTCTAATTAACATTTCTAAATCAGAAGAGAGCTAAAAATAAAAACACTAATAGTTTTACCTTGCAATCTGAGTGTTTCCCTCCTATGTATATTTTCCATATGCATGTCTTCTACATGTGTCCTGTAAGGGGTGTGTGATATTCTGCTTGTGGCAATATAGCCTTTATTTCACTCAATCAAAGGACATCTGACTTTTCAGCTTTTAAAAAGCTATTAAATAAAGAACCATTCTTCTCTTTGGACACATATAAACTGTGGATGCATATAAAATTTCTTTGGAAATTTCTATGAATGGAATTATTAATGCAATTGTTTTTGATAACTTGTCTTATTCTGAGAGTTTATTCACAGTGCCATAAATTCTTGTTCCTAAAACAGTAATCTCTGTTGAACTAGTTTAAAATGTTTTCCTTTCTTTATATTGAATCCCAAAAGAGCTATTAGACTTTATGTGTTTTATCTTTAAATTGTTATTGCCTAAAAGAAGTGGTTTGATAGAACATTGTGACCTCAAATTTAGACCTTTGTTTTTGTGACCTTAAAGGGAGGCTGTGCCAGTGTCATTGTGTCTTTAACTACTCAGTGTCCCCAGGACCTAACACCTTACTCAGGTGAGTTTGTCATATGTATGCGGATACTTTTTCATGGTTGTGTTTATTTCAGAGTTTTAAAAGGAAAATTATTTGGACATGCTTATGTGTTTTGCTTCCACTCAAACTTGACCCAGTCATTTTGTTAGGAAGCTTTTATTGTTCTACCAGGAAGTTTCTCAGTGGTGTAAAGAGGTAAAAGTACCTTTCATTCTTTGGAGCTGTTTCTTCCTACTTATAGCTAACTTAACATGAAATTTTTTCCTCTTCTAGATAAGGTCCTGGTGGGGTTTCTGTATATAGCTCTCATTCTTTTACCTTTTCCACAATATTTTGGAAAGAGATTAATTTTTAATTTTTAACTCAAATGAATGAAGGAAAGTAGGTAGTATAAATAATATTCAAAAGATCTAAACTACTGTGCAGTAAATCTGATTAATTTCAGAGTTATGGGGTTTTTATTCCTGGAAACATAACAAAGTATTTTGCCAACCATACAATCAGATGTTTTTATTTATTTCTGTAGGTAAACTTATGAGTGCTTTGCTTAGTGGTCTGACAGATCGGAACAGTGTAATTCAGAAATCCTGTGCATTTGCCATGGGCCATTTAGTTCGGGTGAGTTGGATTTCTTGCTCAGTTAAGTACAGCTCTGGGAACTGTAAAGAAGTGAGTAGGGTTGTTTGTTTTGCAGACTTCTCGGGACAGCAGCACTGAAAAGCTACTGCAGAAGCTCAGTGGCTGGTATATGGAGAAAGAAGGTACCTTTCTTCTCCTTTCATAGGACATTTTAAATTTAGAGTTTAACCACATAGACTACTGTTTTGGTAGAAACATTTTAAATCGGTTTATTTAGATCACTTATCCTGAAAAAATAGTAATAGTAAATGCTAACAAAATTTTGGTTTCTTCTTCTCTTGAGAACCTATCTACAAGACCTCTTGTGCTTTGACTATTCATGCAATTGGAAGATACAGTCCTGATGTATTGAAGAACCATGCCAAAGAAGTTCTGCCCTTGGCGTTTCTAGGCATGCATGAAATTGCTGATGAGGAGAAATCTGAAAAAGAAGAGTGTAACTTGTGGACTGAAGTGTGGCAGGAAAATGTACCTGGTTAGTAAATGATGGTTGCAAGGTAAATGTGTTTCTTGAGAACACAGCTGGAATTTTTGACTCATATTGTTGATTCATAATTTTCTAAACTTGAACACATCATGTTTCATTTTTAGCATATCCTAATTTCTAAGTTTGTAAAGTGCTGCTCAGAGCTCTTGTCTTTGACTTGTTGCTGTCTCTGTGAGAGAATATAAACTGTGTCTAAGCAAAGTAGAACTTTACTTAGGTTAGTGGAATGTAATTGTGATTTTTATGTGGCTTTAGAGTATTATTGTAGAGCTGTGTTTTTAACCTTGATACACATTAATGATGATGACCTTTTAAAAATAACATCCCCGGTAGTATGCCCAGTTCATAAATTCCTGCTTTTACAAACAGAAGCAGCACTGCACAGTCTCTGCCTTTATTTAGCAGGTGGTGTGTTTTATCAGTTGACAGTCACTGCTTTAGACAGATGGCACTGACTTACATTTAAAAATGATTTTAAAAAATGTTTCTTGTCACTTGAGAGGTGTTTTAACTTTTCTTTCTTCTTTTTAAATTTAGGCTCCTTTGGAGGTATTCGATTATACCTGCAGGAGTTGATTACTATTACCCAGAAGGCTTTACAGTCACAGTCTTGGAAAATGAAAGCCCAGGGTGCAATTGCTATGGCATCAATTGCAAAACAAACAAGCTCTCTAGTACCTCCATATCTGGGAATGATACTGAGTGCTTTGGTGCAAGGCCTGGCTGGAAGAACATGGGCAGGAAAGGTAAGAGAACCATTGGGTTCTGTGTCTTTGTATAGGATAGGAATCTGATTTGACGTGACTTTGGCTTATTTTTACAGCTAGGTTTTCTAGCTAGTGGAAGACTTTTTCTGATTATCTATGGCATTTTATATCAAAGTATGTTTCATCCCATTTGTTCTTGAATAAAGCATAGTAATTTTGGAGATTGTAATACTTTATATATTCAGTCTTACAAGTTACTTCTTAAACCAGGTCACCATTTTGTGCCCACTGACCTTCAGTAGAGCCTGAATTGGCCATATTAGTCTGCTTCTGATCCTGGCACCAAATATGCTCATTTCTGGGACTTGAGAATTGGAAACCTTTTACACAGTGGCTAGAGAAAAATGTTTATATTGAGTGTTCCATGTGGAACATGAGATTGGAGCAATATTTCTCCTCTTACTTTGTAAAGGTCACTAGTGGCCACCACAGTATTGTGGTCATAATAGTGCATTGCCTGGTGACCTTGGTTACAAGTTCTTGGGCCTTTATGAATTAGAGATTCATGGTTTGGGTAGAATTCAGTGATGTTCATAAGTGCATATGTTAGTTTTTGCCATGGTGGTTGTAAAATAGTCAATGGGGTGATTGTAGTCATAATGCGAAGAATGTGACATGTAGGTTTAATAGTATGTCTTCATCCTTAACTTACCAGGAAGAACTACTAAAAGCCATTGCATGTGTGGTGACAGCTTGCAGGTAAATGTTCTTTTAATGATATACCATTTCTTCATGTGAAACTTAGAGCTGTAGCGTTTCCTAACTGTTCTGATGTTTTTATATGGATCCTGTAGTACAGAGTTGGAAAAGTCTGTGCCAAATCAACCCACCCCAAATGAAATTCTTCAGGCTGTCTTGAAGGAGTGTTGCAAAGAGAATCTGAAATACAAGATTGTAGCAATCAGCTGTGCAGCTGATGTTTTGAAAGCCACCAAAGAAGACAGATTCCAGGAATTTTCTGATATTGTCATACCCCTCATCAAGAAGGTAATAGCTACCTATATCATCCTAGGTTTTCTTCTGTCTTGGTAATGTGTTTTTATTAGGAAAAGTTTATCAGTAAAGTAGCAGAAAATTTCCAAAATATTACAACCTCAAACAGAGAGAAGTTTATCTTGATAGTTGGATCCCCTTTAGGGATCATATTTCTTATACATTATGCTCATGGTCTATGGTTTGTCTGGGTCTCAGGCAGATGGCAGAGGAGATGAAGTTAGGGTCATAGTAAATATATAATTCCTCTCAAGAAAAGTTATGGAAATGGAAACATGTCACTTTGATTCATGTTCCCTTGGCCATAGCCCCTTTTAGCAGCTGATGAGACTAGGAAAGGTAATTTTTCATATGGGCACCCTTTTTCCACATGTGGGAGGAGGGAGAGAGTACCTATATAGTGAACTGCTTCTGCCATAATAAACTCTACCTTGCTAGCATGTACAGATGCCAAGTAATCATTTAGTATGAAGACAAGGAGTATTGTGTGTTGTGTAGTATGAAGACAAGGAGTATTGTGTATTGTGTGTTGTGTACCTCTTCATTGTCCTGGGGGAAACTTTGGTTGAAGAAAATATGACTGGCTTTGTTTGGAAACTGAAATACTCATTTATTTTTTTAAAAATAAAGTGGGTATCATACAGAAAGAGGGATATATTTGGTCTATTTATTTTGGTTAGTTTTGAGACAGGCTCTTTTTATTATGTAGTGATGGCTGTCCTAAACTCACCATGTAGCTATGTAGACCAGGATAACCTGGAACTCACAGAGATCCACCTACCTTTGCCTCCTGAGTGCTGGGCTTAAAGGCATGTACCACCACTTCTGGCCTGATCTACTTATTTTTAAAGCAGAAATATTATCTCTTGTTTTGCTTCTAATTCATATATTTGGGTTTTTTTTGTACTAATAAGGCTGTTTTAGGTATTTCTATGATAATGTATGGGTTTTAGAGATTTGTATATTAAATGAATTATATTGTGCCTGCTTAGATATAATAGGATAAAAGGGTAGATTATTGATTCTACTCTGAATAAAAGGGAAAGGCTATAACTAATATAAGAAAAACTATATACAATAGGAAATATATAGGAAATAAGTACATCAACAATGTCTAGTCCATTTGCATTTGACAGATTTATAGAAAATACTTCATATCTATTCCATCTCGGTGAGTCCAAAGTCTTTCTATCATAACTTGCTTTCTGTGTGTGGTAAAGTATAACTATCTAATCTTCAACTCCCTCAGAGACCCAAGAAGGAAATAATATTAACTGAGTAAGCAGGAAGTACAAGCAAGTGACTGCCAAAACTGTGAGAAATGACAGAAACAGCTGGCTGCTTGGGCAGTCACTCAGAGTTCCTCTGCAACATTGGGGCATCCATCTTCGGCCTATAGGCCTAGCAAATCTGATAGACTTTTCTGTGAAGCAGGATATTCTGTAGGGCTGTCCTTCCTTGTGTTGACAATGTTTGGCAGTCACTTTCTTTTGTGTGATGTTTGTCCAGTTAGGATAGCATACTGTCAATAGTCAATGCAAGGACATTTTCTTGCCCAGTGGCTTACTTTTGCCACAAAGAAAGTAAACTCCATATGGAGTTTTTCAATGCCTATAATCTTCTCTGAAGTAGATTGGTGCTGCCAGGAATAGACATGTCTCATTGTCATAAAAAGGAGCCTATGCTATTAAAACATCGTAAATGCTGTATTCTGTAGATCTCTGAAGTGTTTGAAGATGACCTGTCTGTCTAAAATATATCTTTGTTTGACCCTGAAAACATACCTAATGTAACTATAAATTCATTTATAATAGGTGACTAATTACTAATCTGTATTTCCTTATTATCCTAAAAACCTGGTTTAGCTTTCAGAGACTAGAAATTTGCATTACATTGTTAAACCAGCTATATGGGTACAATCTCTTGAACAAGATTAGGAATGTATGTATAGTATGTTCTAACCAAATTAATCTCAAATTTGAATCAGTATACAAAATTTGTATACAGTATACAAAATTCAATCCAGTGTAAAACATTTAAAGCTAGTGGTTGTTTTTAAACGTAGATTCAACAATCTTACATTTTTATCTTACCATATCTATAGCCTCCATTTTTTCTTTTCAGAGTAAATTCAATAACCTACCCTTTTATCCTATCTATATTCCTTTTTTTCTTTTCAAAGCAAGGACCTTGAATCTAATTTCCCTTTGTTTAGCGTTTTCCCTGACCATTATCTATAATAACTTGTAATCAGCAGTCTAAACAAAGACAGACATCCATGACCCATTTTTTTGGAGAATGTGGGTGTAATTTTCTAGGTTACTTTCTACTGATTGGGGGCACTGATAATCTTATGGGGACCTAAAGAAAATTTAGAATTATGATCAAGTCCTGACTGGAGTATTCTATGATGCTTGATCATCTCAGCTAGTGGTCTTGAAGCTGTTCTGGATGTATAACTCAGAGGAAACTGCAACAGAGGTGCTCTGAAGTGTTGGATCATCTGGGCCATTCATTCCTATCAGAGATTTTTTCAGGGGATCTTCCTTGATCAAACCTTTTTTTTTAACCCAGAATGAATCCACAGCCTCTCATTTCCTGTGGAAAAAAAAGGAAAACCTCTTCTTTAAAGTAACATATCTTTTGACTTAAATTTTGAAGTCAAGGCATTTTCAAAAAAATACAGGTTGGATTAATCCAGCAGCATTTATAATCAAATGTCTTTTAACAACTGTTGCTCCTCCCTTAGCAGTCAAACAAGTCAATGATGGCACAATAACGTACAATCCAGATTCTCTGTGTATTTTCCATCTTTACGTGGCTTTTATTTAAACTCTATTTTAATTTTTTGTTTTTTGAGACAGGTTTTCTCTGTGTATCTTTGGCTGTCCTGGAACTCACCTGTAGACCAGGCTGTCTTCGAACTCATAGAGATAACGCCTGCCTCTGCCTCCCAAGTGCTGGGATTAAAGACTTGTGCCCCCACGCCCGACTATTCTCTTTCTTTTTTAAAAGGACTTTTTCTAAACTTTTTCTTTTCTCTGCCAAGCCTATACATATTTTTAAATATACTCTATAAACTGTTTAGAGGTTTTTTTTGTCTTAATCTGTCTTTACTGTGTATTTCTATCTTTTTTTGAGCACATAAATCTTTAATCTGCTCAGCAATATGGCTAGGATTAAAGCTGCAGCTTTGGTGGCTGGCTCTACCCCATTCCTTAGCTTTTTTTTTTTTCTCAAGTGTCTAGCTTCATGATGGAAGCCAGATTTATTGCCACAACTCTGTGTTGTTTCTAGGTCCATCCCACCACCAAGAAACATGCCACTGGCTGCTCGTAAACACCATTTAAATATTTGGTGGCATTGCCTCTTTAAAAGATCTGCAAGGTTTTTGCTGCTAACACTGAGTCAGGAAGACTCTTTTAAAGGAGCCATGCCTCTGCTCGCGTCCAGCAAACAGAGCCTACTGTAGTCAAGACAACCACTGAAACTGCTCTTGACTCTGTTCTTGTCTGTCTAGAATTCTTTTTTTAAAAACTTTCTCCGGCTTTATGTGGAAATTCTTTCCAAACATTTGGGTGCCATTTGTAGCATGACTAATAAAAACCCAGACACAGAAATTGGGGTTCTACCTGAAGACCAGGAAAGCAAAGCAGCCAGCCGTTGGTTCTTACCTCAGCCTCAGTCTAAAAATAATGACTCTGCCTCCAGGAAACCTCAGAATGAGACTGTGTGTGAGAGCTGTTTCCTCCTGTCTTATATTCCTCTCTAGTGCTGAGATTAAAGGTATGCACTTCTACGCCAGATTTCTATGGCAAACTAGTGTGGCTACTGGGATTAAAGGTGTGTGTCACCACTGCCTGGTCTGTAAGACTGATCAGTGTGGTTGTTTCACTCTCTGCAGTTCAGGCAAGTTTTATTTATTAAAATACAAATGAAATATCACATCTGCTAGCTGATTACACCTTCTAGCTGATTGAATTACTTCTTGCTTTATCAGGTTTTCAAGGGTTTGTGTTTGGAACATTGTCAAGTTCTTTCCATCTTTAGTTCTCTTGATTCAAATGCAGATCTTTTTAGGTTATGCTCAAAATAGTACATTTATAGCATTTTCATTTTCAAATACTTTAAAAGTATTTCTCAAATTTATTAGAAATGTATGCTCTTAATACAAACATAAGAACTCATGGTAAAGAACTTAGCATTTAGTCCTTGGTCAGTAGCTCCTGTTCTACACTCTGATTGTTTAATAAGTGTAACTTTGAAGAAGGAAATACTAGAATTTTCTTTTCTTTTCTTTGAAATGTCCTAGAACTCACTTGAAAGCATGGGAGTCCGGAGCACCAAAGCTGAAGATGAAAGTGATAAGGAAAGAGAGCTGCAGCTTGAATCTCTGCTGGGTGCCTTCGAGAGCCTGGGCAAAGCATGGCCCAGAAACCCAGAAACCCAACGTAAGCACCAGAACACAGTACTTGTAGAAGTACTGTAGCCAGAAGTCACTTAGCAAGAACACAGAGTTTCTGTGTGGCTTAGTAATAGTGCTTATATAGTCCGAATATTAATAGTAAGAATTATCATATACCCATTTTATTCTTATATCAGCATATAAGTACATGGATCTCTATTATTGAGGGATAACTTAAGAAAGTATCACAGGGGGCTGGAAAGATAGCTAACCCACTGGCTGTTCTTTTGGAGGACCTGATGAGTTTGGTTCCTAGCACCCACATTTTGGCTCACAACCATCTGTAAATACTGTCCCAGGGCATCCAAGAGCATCAGGTACCCATGTGGTGCACAGATAGACACGTGGACAAAACACTCACATACAAAATGAATAAGATAAAAGTAAAATATATTTTTAGAACCAAAATATCACAAACTTTAGGGCTTAAACAACAGAATTTTTTTTTCTAATTTTGATGGATAGAATTTCAAGATCAAGTTGTTGATAGGGTTGACTTCTTCTGAGATTTCTCTCTACTTAGCTTTTGAATGGTTACCTTTCCCTCTGTTGCTGTGTCCTGATCTTTTGTAAGGAGATTTGGATTAGGATCTTCCCATATGATTTCTTTAAATATTGTGTTTTTTAGTATAATACAAGAATGTTCGGGGATACAGTTGAGTTCATAGCAATCATGATGCATTTTATGTAGATATTTGACTATAAATGAGTTTTGTTACTCTTGATTATGTCCATAACTCTTTTCTGAGAAGCCTAAAGTATTAGAATTTCTTCCTCGCAAAATTGCTGGCCTTGCTAGCAAGTCTTCAGTAAACAAGTGATAACTGTTTTATTGAGAAACTCATGGCAGAGCTTTTCAGAACTAAATATGTATTTTCAAAGGATTAATAAGTAAGCCATGATTATTGGTTCAAGTCATAGTTACAGCCCATTGACAAGACCTTAAATTTGAGCAGATGCTAAATACTTTGTCTTGTTCTGAGAACTACACTCTGTCCCAATGAATATCTCTGTACTAATTATTTATATTTGCTAACTCAGGTATAATATTTTCTTTGAGCCAATTATTCTTTGTGCAACATGAAGAATTTCTCAAAAGAAATTATCAATTTGTGAGTGGTATTATGAACTATAGTGAAAGTCGGATTGCTTGATTAACTCTTGCTTGATAGCTGGAGAAAGATAAAGTGGGGAATTCCATAAGAAAGATAACAATATAAACAAGAGTTTGACACAAGGCACAGAGATATACATTTGTTTACCAGTTTTTGAGCAGAGAACAAAGGCGTTTTTTTCTAAGAATTCAGTGTTACAAACTAGCTTCTCACTTTTCATAGTATCAGCTGTAATTTCTGGGTTTTGTGTCCCTTTGAAAGAGAGACACAAATCACAAATTGTTATGAAGTAATCTCAGGGTAGAATTTTTACTCCTTATGTTTTATATTTAAACCATATAAATTTTATAATAGGTATCCAACTAATGTCCTGTTGGTCCCATTTATCCCAGGGTAGCTATGAATGTGGCTCAACATGTTGAAGATGATGTCACATTGCAGTATCAGAAGTTTGGAGAGCCCTATTCTAAGCATTTAAAACCAACTCCTATCAATTTTTTATTTTTTGTTGAGTTTTTGTTCTTATCTGTTAGTATAATATTAATTGTGTGATTATGGAGACACTTGTGATTGGGACTAGTTTATGATAAAAGACTACTGACTGTTGATAATCCCATAGTTGGCAAAGGACTCTAGAGGGTGCTCAAGGGTTCTGCACTTTTTTATTTCATTAAGGAAATTCACAAGGGAAGGGAAGTGTGGCTAATCTGCTACCTCTATTCTGTGGCAGACAAAATGCCTTAACAGCAAGCTGTTAGAGCAGATGTACGTGTGTGTGTGTGTGTGTGTGTGTGTGCGTGTGTGTGTGTGTGTGTGTGTGTGTGTGTGTGTGTGTAGGGGGCTCTAATCAAGGAAATTTTCTTGGAAATTAGATATAAAATCCTGTACACGTGTGTGTGTGTGTGTGTGTGTGTGTGTGTGTGTGTGTGTGTGTAGGGGGCTCTAATCAAGGAAATTTTCTTGGAAATTAGATATAAAATCCTGGTAAGAATTTGGGGAAAATTCTGTGTCCTTAATTAAAGTCATTATTGTCCCTCACTTTTCTCCACTTTTTTCTTTCTTTTAATGCTTCATCTTTTTCTCTGTCCCTCCTTTGTTATCTTTTCCCTTTGTACTTACTCCCTCCTCTGTCCCACTTCATCTTCTCAGGTTGTTATCGTCAGGAGCTGTGCAGACTGATGTGTGAGCAGCTAAGACTCAGCACGTGGAAAGTGCAGCTAGGTGTACTCCAGTCGATGAGCGCCTTTTTCCAGGGGTAATTTGCTTCATGATTCAGGTTTTTATTTTATTTCCCTATTGAATGGAGTTCTTAACATTTACACATTTTTTATTGAAAATAGATTCTTTTCTCATACAATATATCCTGATTATAGTTTCCCTCCTTCTACTCCTCCCAGTTCCTCCTTGCTTCCCTCCTCTCTGGATCCGCTCCCTCTGTCTCTCATTATAAAAGAACAGGCTTCCTAACAGATAACAACCAAAAGTGGCAAAGCAAAAACTATCATATCAGTGTTGTACATGGCAACCCAACAGGAGGAAAAGAGTCCCAAGAGCCATCACAAGATTCAGAGACCCACTCATTCTCACAGTCAGGAGTCCCATAAAACACTAAGCTAAGAGCTATAATATATACACAAAGGACCTGATATAGATCCCTGCAGATCCAGTGCATGCTACTTCAGTCTCTGTGAACCCATATATGCCTTGCTTAGTTGATTCAGAGGGCTTTGTCCTCCTGGTGTCCTTCATCTCTGGCTCTTACAGTCTTTCCACCTCTTCTTCCAAGGATGCTCCGAAGAAAGGGATTTGATATAGACCTCTCATTTAGAATCCCTCCCTCCCTCCCTTCTTCCCTCCCTCCCCCCCTCCATAATGTCTAGCTGTGAGTCTGCATCTGTTCTCATCTACATCTGGAGAAAGCATCTGATGATGACTGGATAAGGCATTGATTTATGAGTGTAACAGAATATCATTAGGAGTCATTTTATTGATACTTTTTTCTTTTTAGACCAGTGTTTGGTTTTACCCTAGGTCTCTGGACTACCTAGTTTCTGGTTCTTGGCTACCTAGCAGTGTTAGGCATGGATTCCTTCTCGTGGAGTGGGCCTTAAGTCAGATCAGGCATTGCTTGACTACTCACCCAAGTTCTGTACACTAGGGTAGTTTGCAAGCAGGACAGATTGTAGGTCAAAGGTTTTGTGACTGGGTTGGTATCCATATTTCTGTTTTGGTAGATCGCCAGAGTACCTTTTGACACCAAAGAGACCAGAATGTAGGGGTAAAGGCTCCATGTAGACAACCAGCTTGACATCTCCGTGTTCAATGAGTGTGTTATTGTCCTGGGCAATGGAGCCCCACTATCCATTTGTAGAGAGCAACCCTTTGTCTTAGCAACAGCCTGGGTTGTTTGTGGATTTCCTTGGAACCCCCTCCTTGGCCAACAGCTCATTTGAATGCAGCCTAGTCCCATAAACCTCACCTGGCTACAAGAGATGGCCATTTGAGACTCCTCCCATTACTAAGAGTCGTCATTATGATCACCTTCATAGATACCTGGAAGTTTTCACTGTACTAGGTTTCCACACCACCTCACAAATTGGCTCCCAGTTCTAGCCATCTCTGTTCACCCTCTTTCCCTCCACCCCATCTCCTCCACACCTTGTTGTTCCCTGTCCCCTCCCCACCTGTCCCCAGTTTGCCTTTAAAATCTATTTTCTCCTCCTAGGAAGATTCATGCATATCCCCCTGTATCCTTCCTCTTTACCTGACCTCTTTGAGTCTGTGGATTTTATCTTGGTTATCATTTACTTAATAGCTAATATCCACATATAAGTGAATATATACCATATTTATCTTTCTAGGTCTGGGTTGCCTTAGTCAGGATAATTTTTTGTAATTCTATCCATTTGCCTATAAATTTCATAGTGTCTTATTTTTTAACAGCGGAATAATACTGTATTGTGTACGTTTACACAGTCTTATAATGCATATACTACTAGTTTATGAAATAACATGATAAAGTGATATGTACAGATAGAAGTTGTGCTAGGAAGGTTTTAAACTGTTTTTTATGATTAACATGTATCACTTTTATGTTTCTAGGTTAATGCTTTTGGAAGAAGAACATGCAGATTCTGAAGCTCTGGCTGAAATTCTTCTTGAAACTTGTAAATCAATTACTTATTCTTTAGGTGAGTGAATAACCAGAACTTGAATAGTTTTTTCTTGCTGTTGTTTATTTTGTTTTTGGTGCTGGTACTGGTGATCAGGCATAGTCCTTCATTCATGCTACTAGGCAGGTGCTTTACCACTGAGCTACATCATCGCCTCTTTTTGTTTTGAGTGGGGGGCTCTATGCTGCCTAGGCTGGGATTGAATTTATGGCTTTAGTCACCCAGGTAGCTAAGATTATAGAGACACCGTGACCGGCAATTCTTATAAAGGAAAGCATTTCATTGGAACTGGCTTATAGTTTCAGAGGTTTAGTCCATTATCATCATAGTGGAAAACAGCAGTGTGCAGACAGACATGGTTCTGGAGAGGTAGCTGAGAATTCTACATTTTGATCTACAGGCAGCAGAAGGAGACTGAGTACCACTCTGGGCTTAGCTTGAGTGTATGAGACCTCAATGCCGGCCCCCATTGTGACACACTTTCTCCAGCAAGGTTACAGCTACTCCAACAAGGTCTTATGTTCTAATAGTGCCACTCCCTATGGGCCAAACATTCAAACATATGAGTCTATGGGGGCCATTCTTATTCAGACCACTATAGTCACCACACTTGGCTTAAGTAACCCTGATTTTAAAACTAAGGAGCTGAGTCTCTGCTGTGGGAGCACATTCTGTTCTTTTAGCCTTTAAGATACCAGCCCACTTGGGTGTGGTCTCTTATAGTTTAAAAAACAGCAGGAACTGTGCACCCACTCTCTCTCTTAAATCCAGCAACCGGAACAGGAACTGTCCAGGCTGGCCTCGAACTCGCTGAGATCCTCCTGCTTCTGCCTCCAGAGTACTGGGATTAAAGGCAGACACCACCACGTTGGGCCTTTATAGTCTCTTTTCAACTGGTACACTCCCTAAGCCTTTCTTTCTCTTACATATACTCATAATTTTGAAGGCTAAAACCTTCCCCTCTCTTCTTTTTGGAAAAAAAAATAGTTCTCATTTGTCTTTTTTTTTTTTTTAACATTTCCTCAGGTTTGGATCTAGCTTATGAATTCTGAAGTTAATATGTTTTTCCTCATTTCAAGAGGCATGCAATATTAACAGCTTTCCTGATTTTTCAATTTTGTTTACCAAATCAATGTACTATGGACTTTTTCTCTATTATCATTCTTATTTTTCCTCATGTGTAATAGTATACTTTAAGGTCATTCAAATAATCTCTTCAAAACTGCATCTATTAAACAGTTTGAGAAGACACTATATGACCTTGTAAATATACTTATCTTCAAAGTTTATTCTTTAGATTTTGCATGCATTGGTGATTCTTCTCTGAGCCAGTTTTTTTCTATGTATTTTTCAACTCTAGCCCTTTCTCCACATTAATTGTTTGGTAGTTGGTATTTTATTTTGAACAAGATTCTTCTTTTCCTATTTCTTTATTTATGCTTCATTAACTGGTATTGATTCATACCACTCCCATCATCCCACAAACCTCTTAATGTTTTATAATTGATTGTTTTTTTAGGATTTTTTAAAGTTATGTGTATATACAAATGAGTACTAGTGTCCACAGAGACCAAAGGTGTTAGGTTCTTATGGAACTGAAGTTACAGGCTATTGTGAGCTGCCAGTGTGGGTGCTGTGACTTGAACACTGGGCCTCTGTATGAGGATTACCTGGTGCTAAGCCATCTCTCCACCCCTGATTATTTTCATTAATTAGTTTGTTATTTAATTGTCTTAGCTGTGGCTAATGGAAGTGCCTTCAAGCTGACTCCCCTGTCCTTTTAGTGGCCATTATTCGTTTTTGCAGTGCTTTACTTCTCTAGATTTTGATGCATACTAATTTTGGATAGGCATTTTCTCAAAAGACTCAGTACTTTTTGTGAAAGAGTGTGTACCAAAAAAAGATTGTTTTAGTTGTAATTCTTGGAAGTAGCATGCTTTTGTGGATATAGAGCTAGAAACTAAATTAATTGTCTTTTCAGGTTTCTAGGTATCCCTAGATGATGATCTTTGGTAAAATGAGGATCATTGAAATCAAAGACCTATCTTATGTGGTGATGACTGTTTGTTTGGGATAGTATCTTTTGATCTCCCACATCTACGATGGGTCTTTTAAATATTACCACTTAGGGCTAATATATTTGGCTATATATATTTGGCTGTCTACAGTGCCTTGAAATAATAAATGTAGACATATACCTTAATTTAAGTATTTGATAATAATTAGCAAATAGAAGTTTACTTTAAAAGTGAATTCACAGAGTTTTAACTTTTTATGTTTCAGTAACATGAATTTAATCTTGGGAGTTCTGTCTTTGAAATATACTTATGATTGCATATGTTTCTTCTTAGAAAATAAAACTTACTCATCTGTGAGAACAGAAGCTTTATCTGTGGTAGAATTACTGCTTAAGAAACTTGAAGGTGAGTTATGATTAGAACATCAAAGATTCAGGATACTTCATGGCATGCACTTCAGAAAATATATTTCTATTTTTGCTGATGATATAAAATACACATTAATGTATGTGCACCTACAAGTAGACTGTAGAGAACTAAAGTCATTAAATTTTAAAGATTTAAATTTTGTTCTCTATGTTTATATTTCTGATAAATTGGCAAGCTGTAGTTATTTTGAAGTAGAACAGTTTTGTTTCCATCATGAAGTCGTACTTAGTCTTGGTTAATCACAAGAAGTGGTTATGGTGATTGAGCAAAGCTTGTGGTGTGCATGTAAGCAGGACACAAGGAAGAGGTTCAGGCTGCTTTATCAAAGACCCACTTGAGTTGACCTGTTAGGCAAAAACATGTTTTTAGTTTACTTGATTTCTTTCTTTTCTTCTTTAAGAAACCTTATAAATTCTCTGTTGTGTCAATGGTAGAAGAAAAGCAGCTTCTTTTTTTTCCTTCTATGTTATTTATCTATCTCTGGTTTCAAAAAGAGGATCATTCCCCTTCCTCCTTCACTTCCTACTCCTTTTCCTATTCTATTCCTTGAATTAATAGTGCAGAAGATGAGACGGTTTTCAACACAACCTTGTGAATTTGGTGTTTGTACTTTTTCCTCTTTTTTTTGCTTAGCAGCACCTCTTGTAGGGTGCTGCAGAATGGGCCCTTTAGACTTGTGACTTACACTAAATATTGCATGGTGTATTTTTATTCTTAAAATGAAAAAAGCCTTGGCACTTAGCCATGCGATTGAATTCCCGGTTTTCCAGATAGATATTAATATGTTCTAGATGATGAAAGTGAAGTAAACAACTTCTTGAAGCTGGACATGGTAATATAGGCCTGTAATCCCTGACTTGAGAGGTAGAGGCAAGAGAATCAGGAGTTTAAGGCCAACTCTAACTACATGAGATGCATCAATAATTACTTGCTTGAAGTCATGTCACTAGAAAGTGACAGAATGTTATAAATGGAGTTGAGATTTGCTGTGCTTTCTTGTTTTTTAAAATTTTCAGTATGTATCTAGTTCTCCAGGGCTTCTGTTAAGAAAGGGATAATAAAGTGTTATCTACTTAAACTGTCTAATTATGAAACTTACCACTTTCTTGGCATGCAAATTACTAAATAGCCCTCGGTTGTGGGTGAGATGACTGTTTTGCTCCTACGCTGTGTTACTTCATTCTTCCCACTTTGCTATTCCTCCTGGGGAAGGGGTGAAACTCCCTGATATTCTTTTAGGCTGAGACACCTATCCAACCTGTGATTGTTAAATACTGTTCTCTTAATTATAGAGTTGCTGTGTAGGCATAGGATATATGGAAGAAAAAGTAAGAGTGTTTTCCTTGCTTGTTCTATGATTTTCCTTCTGTTTTCTTTCCATTCAGAAGCTAAACAGTGGGAAAGTTTGACAGCAGAATGCAGAAGACTCTTGGTTGAGTCTTTAGCTACTATGGAGACAGACAACAGACCTGAGCTTCAGGAGAAAGCCTCAGTATTGAAGAAAACACTTGAAAGTCTGGAATGAATGAGAATGGAAGAAATAAACAAGTGCCATGTTCTTTTGGGTTTGGAAGTTTGGAAATGGTGATATTCTTTAAAAACCAAGTGGGGGAAAGTAAAGATTATTCTGTAGCATGCATCATTCCTTGGCTGAAATAAAAAAAAAAGCCTTAAATTTTGCTCCTTTATTAGCTTTATTTTACTTGTCTTTAAAGTATGTGGGCTACGTGAGCTTAATAGAACTTGGGTTTTCAAAAGGTAGTTGTAAATAAACCTGCCAGCTGTCATTGCTAAAAGAACTGAAACTATTATAAATGAAATATAGGGCGAGCTGGATTAAAATCTCAGAGCTACGTCCAAGCTGAAGTTATTGCAGGAAGGGATTCTGTAAGTCACTCGATTTATACACACTTCTTGCATACCCGAAGTAATAGGATTGGGGAAGACAGCTTCCTTTCCGAGGCTTGAGTCAAGGCCATACCCAGAGTTTAATGTCCTGTCCTGGATACTTTTCTCAACCTGCTACCAAACCAGTGTTTACCTTTCCCTTCCCTAGAAATTCCCAAAGGGAGGTACATTTAGGGTGTCATACAACAGATATGTTACATATATGGTATATATAACATATACCAGAGCTAAACTGACTCTTATCACTGGGCTCTTGAAAGTCAGATGCTGTACATTTCCTTGTATAGGTAGTCAGTTTTTAGGAAATGGCTGTTCAGCATGTTTAAAGGTTGGTAATAATTTGGGGTCCATAAAATTCTGATGGAAGTCCTTTGACTGGGATATGAAAGTAGATGGGAACAAGATTGTTCTTCTGTCTGTATTTGTGGTTATGGATTTTTCCAAAATCTAAAACAACAGTAAAATTTAGAGACTGCCTTGGTTTAGACCACTTAAAATCTCAGAGTTGTAGCGGTAACATTTCCCATGACTTACTGTCATGCATACAATGTGACAGGGCAGATAGATAGAAAGCCTTTTATTTAGCTGGCTAAGAATTTCTCTTTCTTAAATGCCCTTTCTCAAATTGCCATGAGAAAAACTTGAGGAAAACTGTTGTTGCCAGGGTCCTTCCCCTGCTTTCTGCTGCCCCTGCCCCTGCTGAAGGATGCAGAGTTGGTTTAACTTAAGTATTTATGGTAAGCCAAAAGCTAACTTGTCTTGAGTTCTGGAGCACAAAATTAATTTACACGTTCAGTACTGTCCCTTTGATGACATCAACATGGAATCTGTGTTCGATATTTTTGGTGGAAATTCCATCTTTATTATTTTGGTATTCTCCAGACCAGTGTATTTAAAATATTTTTAACTGTGACTCACAATGAAAATAATCTTTTACATCATGACCCAGAATATGTGTGCATGTGTGTGTGCGTGTTTATGTATGTTTGAATGTAAAATCTTTAACTGAAATATTTCATGAAGAAGTAGTTGCTAAGTTTGATAAACTCCATCTCTCTGTGTGTCTCACGGCTATAAGTGTTCTTCAGACTCACTAGATTCATATCCCAGTTCACAATTACGTTGCTGTTCACGATGGAACAATATTGTCATTGATAGTACCTAAACTGTTACTGTGTTTGAGATTGTTTCCGATTGAAAAATGGTTTATAACAAAAATATTCAGTGCTCACTCAGTATCATCTTTGCTGATACTGGACTGTGTTAGTGAGTTTGCAGAACATCGTGAATTTTAAGGGATCTATTGTAGAATTGCATGTAAGAATGGATTTTGTTTTAGAGAAAAACAAATGGCTTCAAATATTTCTCAGAACACTAGCCTCTCAGGACTTGGTGTTTTTGAGTCAGTATTGAATGCACTAAGGACCTATCTGGCTTTTCCTTTGTAGTACCCAGGGTACTTCTTGGCAGAAATACAATGCCGGTCAGTTGTGTCGAAGGTGAGAGTGTAAGGGTAAGAGTGAAGTACTTGGTTTGTAGCAAATATTGAAACCTCATCAAATTTTATGCTTTTAAAGCTTTCTGTTATTTGATACTGGGGATTTCCCTTGGTGCTGAGAGTGGTGCTAAGACGCCTGAACCTTAGTGCTGTTGAACTGCATTCTTTCCTTTCCTGAGCACACTTCTAATTTATACACTAATGCCTTCATGTTTGCCAGCCAGAACATGTTCAAAGCTAGTAATGTGTGTTCCTGTTTCAAATGCAGTTTGTAGTTGGAATACATTTTTTTATTTTAAAAGGTTAATAACCAGGACTTTAATTATGAAATGTTGGTACTGGTGACCAAGTGGTAAAAGTCCATTCATATATCATCAGTCTTTATGTGCAAAAGCAATCTTGAACAGGTTTGATTTTTCTCTATATATTTACTTGTATTTGCCACACAGATAACTAATTTGTAGGACCTGTTCCTTATTCCTGCCATTAGTTCACCAACTAAACCTGTATTGATAAGTGAAAAGGAGATGTTTGAAATGTGGCAGTTGGATTAAACATGAAAATGGTCTATGGTTTTGATGGTCAAGAGCAGCTGTTTCATTGAATGTTTGCACCCAATTTACAGTTCCCAGGGGATCTTGTCTACAACATAGTCCACCCACATAAGGGGACCACTGTGAGATCCCCATGGCTTTGCCCTTCCATTTTTAAAAAAACTCATGTATTAACCAGCAAGAAAAAGAATAAAGATGTGACCTCACTGGTTGGGGCTCTGTCAGCAGTTGTGCTGTGTGAGCCCTGCCTGCCCTCATGGAACATTTCTACTGCTGCTGTCCCAGTATATCCATGCTGCTTGTTACGTTCAGGGAGCTATTTTGACATTGGCACTTACTGAACTGTGCAAATTGTCATTAAATGGATGTATATGTAACAGATTTTTGTATTTTATATGCAACTTCTTCATAGATCCTCTGCAATATGTACTTAGCTACCTAAGCATGAAATAGACTTATTTGAAAGGAAGACCTCACCTCTACACCCCAAAGATATTAAATGGTAAATAAAAGCTGCATGACTTGGTGTTTGGAAGTAGTGCTTTTAGTTTTTACTGGTTCTGTTGGAAAGGAATCTGACTGCGAACACTTTGACTAGTTGTGCTTTAGGAAAAAAGGGAGGGAGGAGAGAGCCCTCACTGCCTGCTGCATTCTCGGGTATGTCTAATTAATAGAAGCTTCTGGCTAAAGTCTCTGGGAATTCTAAGACATCATGAACTGCTGCTGCCACATACTTGGAAGAAAACTGTTTAGTCACAGAATTTTCTGATAAAAAGTAACTGTAATGTGGAAGCAGCAAAGTTGGGATTAAAGCTTTGTTTAGTCCTGGGAGAGAATTTGCTAGCCTGAGCTGCTGCAATGCCTTCAGTAGTCTTGTCATACTGGTTTCAGATTGGTGAGAAAGAATGTTAGAAAACATGGAAATAAATAGCCAGTCTTTTAAATGATATTTTTGGAAAGATTTAATAGTTTATCTTTAAAAATGGTATGGGGCGGTAAGATGGTAGATCAAGTTTCCTCCAGATGACTCTGTTAATGAGAAGAGTCACTGATAAAGGAGAAACTAGGATATTCTGAGGAAAGAGAAGATGACCATCAGGAATAAAGACAGATGAAAGGCATGGAAAATACGGGATATGATGGAAGAAAATAAACAGCTTCAACTCCAGCCCTGGCTTTCTTGCCTGGGTGGGGAACCTGAAGCCACAACTAGGCGGTAAGTCAGGCAGCCCTGATGATGGCAGATTGCCAGCCCTATAGGAGATACCCATAGTCTTGAAACACCTTAAATATAGTCTGACAGTGACTCCTGCACTGCAGACTAGCTTAGAGAAGAAATCTATTGGTCTGTACATCTCAGATTGCTGTATAGCCAGGCACCTTTACCTTGAGAGGGAGCCTATTTGAGGTTGAGTGACTTTGGAGATAAGAGAAAACAAACTATTTCAAGTTAAGGAGCCCTAATGATACCCTGGCATGGCATCATAGAGGCAGCTGTGCAGGGTCAGACTCTAAGTAGTGGGGAGCTTATGGAGGGAGTGGTGGTTAATGATCCTGTGTTGTGTGGCAAAAAAGTACCCACTATGTTGGTTACTGCAGAGGCCTCGGCAAGCACTTTGCTTAGCCTCAGAATTGCCTCCTTTCTGTGTGTGTGGTTTGCTGTTAGGTGAGCTGGTTCTGGTGGATGGCCAGGGTTCCACATCTCCCTACCACTGGGTGATTCATAGCTAGGAAAGGTCATCCCAGAGGACGTGACTAAACATTTAGATATATGATCTGTCAAAATTCAACTGTAGGGTAAAACAACAACAGAAAGCAATGAAATTGAAGCTCCTGACAAAGAATGGCCCAGGACCAGATGGATTCACAACTGAATTGTGCCGTCACTCAAACTGTTCCTTAAAAAATTGAAATGTGTCCCAACTGATTCTGCAAATCTGGTATTACTTGGATAGCAAAATCAGTAATAAACACTTCAAAAACTATAGACAATGTTCTTAATACTGATGCAAAGATCCTGTAAATCTGTAAATCAAATTTAACAACACATAATTAAGATCATATGCCAACATCATGTTGGTTTCATCTGAGTATGTAAGGGTGATACATTAATGGGGAATCAATAAATAGAATATAGCATATAAATAAAATACAAAAATCACCTCATTAGGTGAAATTTTTGACAAAACCCAACATCTCTTCCTGATAAAGGCCTCAAAGAAACTAAGAATAGAAGGACCTGCACCTCATTATGATAAAGGCTGCACCTCATTATGATAAAGGCTATGTATACATACAGTCACATAGCCAGCATTATACAACATGGGAAATTCTGAAAACATCTCAAAGCCAGGGATAACACATGTCCCCTCCCTTACTCAATACAGTATTTGAGTTCCTGGCCACAGCCATAGGCAGGGGAAAGGAATAAAGGGATGCAAGTCAGAAAGGAAGAAATCTATTCCTTTCTGTAGACGGTATTACTACTGGGAACTTAAGTGGCCTTTCGGGAATCTTAGTCTTGTTAAAAGAATTAGCAGATTCAGAAATGTTACAGGACAATTTTAATGGATTTTAAGAGAAAAATCTTGGTAGGAAAGTAAATTCCAGAGGAGAAGGGAGAAGAAAAAACAAAGATCTTTTTGAATTAGGCAAACTGGGTAAAAAAAAAAAAAAAAAAAGTAGTCACATGCAAACTGGGGGGTGAGGAGGAGAAAGCCAAGTTCAAAGTGTCAGGGAAGGCTTGCATGGGGAAATGATACTTCGATTAGCTTGACTATGGCTCTGCAAGCGGCTGCCTTAAGGGTGGACTTTCTGGGAAGGAAAACCCACCAAAGGAATAACAATACCTCCTCTCTCTTTAAGGTGGTTTCAGGTGAAGTGGCCTTGCTGGGGGATGCTCACCAGTCAGACTGGCCTAACTAAAATGTTAGGTCTCTCAGGCCAGAGATACCATTCTCTTGACTAAAAGCAAAGCTTTCCATAGATGAACCGTGAATAATACTGTAGCATTATCCTCTAAAGAGAGAACCCCAAATCATTTAGGAAAGGGACTGAAATTGGGGAATGCCTATAACCCATTTTTACCAAGAAAGTTCAGAGGTCCAGTCCTAAAGCTGTTCACCAGAAGTGGTTAGTGCCGGGATGCAGTTTCAGTTCCGCACGGTTAGCCTCCAGGCAGGCGTGTTCCTTTAGGAGGTAAGAAACCAGCACTCCCTTCTGAGGTTCCTGGCCAGAGGACCCAGGACACTGCTGGACCTGCTGCTTTTGGGTCCCTGCTATGAGCTGTTTGTTCAGTTCCTATCTTCTGTGCTCAGTTTGATTTTACTTAGAAGACCCCACAGAAAATTTAGAACAAATATCTTCAGCAAAGTACCATGGTACAAAGATCAACATAGCTTCCCCTGGAGGAGGGGAGAAGGGGAGGGGCAAGGAGAAGGAGGAAAGACAGAGATGAGAGCAAGGAAAGAGATATCTTGATTGAGGGAGCCATTATGGGGTTATCAAGAAACCTGGCTCTAGAGAAATTCCCAGAAATCCACAAGGATGACCCCAGCTAAGACCCTAAGCAATAGAGGAGAGGGTGCCTGATCTGGCCTTGCCCTGTGGTCAGACTGACTCGTATCTATGTGACCATAGAACCTTCATCCAGCAACTGATGGAAACAGAGGCAGAGACCCTCATCAGAGCACTGGGCTGAGCTCCCAAAGTCCAGTTGAAGAGTGGGAGGAGTGAGAATATGAGCAAAAGGATCAAGACCATGATGGGGACACCCACTGAAACAGTCTACCTGAGCTAATGGGAACTCACCAACTCCAGCTGGACTGGGAAGGAACAATCATAGGACCATACTAGACTCTCTGAATGTGGTTAACAGTTGCATGGCTGGGTCAGACTGTGGGGCCACTGGCAGTGGCACCAGGATTTATCTCTGTTGTTTGTACTAGCTTTTCAGGAACCTATTCTGTTTGGACGGATAGGATACCTTGCTCAGCCTAGATATAGTAGGGAGGGCCTTGGACCTTCCCCAAAGCAATGTGCCTTTCCCTCTCTGAGGAGTGGATGGGGTGGGGAGGTGAGTGGAGGGATGGGAAGTTTGGTCTGTATAATGAAAAAAGATAGTTTGTTTTCTTTACAAACAATAAAAGGTAAAAAAACAAAACCAACCAAACAAAAAAACATAGCTTTCCCTCTACACCAGTAATGAACATGCTAAACAAGAACTCCAGAAGACAAGTTACACTCAACGACAAATCTAACAACAGAAAAAAAAAAATCTTGGCAACCTAATGAGAGACTATACAGTGAAAACTAAAATATTGAAGATTAGAATATTCAGTGTTCATGGATTGACAGGGTGAAGTACATAAAAATAAACATGTTACCAAGGGAAATATAATTCTTCACAGGGCTAGTCCTAACACAAAATTACGCCAAATACCTTAAGCAGTCTTGAACAAAAAAACAAGTAATGCCAAAAATATCACAATACTTGTTTTCATATTATACTAAAGAGCAATAAAAAGTAGCATGATGCCAGCCTTGAAGCAGGCACATAGACGATGGACTAGAGTGATGCCTGACAGTTACACTCTGGTTGCAGATGGTGAGCTTGCCCATGTGGGATGATTGAGAAGGAGGTAAAGTGTTCTTAGCAGCTTAATAATTAATGGACATTACTTTTCCTTTATCAAAAATATAATGGTGTACACATGAATTTGTGATATCATCTTAAACTGACTAGTTATTGTTGACAGAAAAGTTGCAAAATAATTGATTAGAAATATCAAACTTTCCTATTGGAATCAAATCATTTGCCTGTCTTCTGTGGGTCTATGTTGTCATTAAATGGAAACAGTGTTTTTTGGTGGTTTTTGTTTTTTGTTTTGTTCTTTGTTTTTCGAGAAAGGGTTTGTCTGCAGCTTTGGAGCCTGTCCTGGAACTAGCTCTTGTAGACCAGGTTGGCCTCGAACTCACAGAGATCCACCTGCCTCTGCCTCCCAAGTGCTGGGATTAAAAGCATGCACCACCACTGCCTGGCAGAATCAGTGTTTTGGATATGCATTTGGGTCTTACTTTTGATCTTGAATATTAGGATACTAAATTTTGTGCAAATGTTTATTCAATTAAAACTATATTATTGTGGAACTCCATTGAATGGGTAATTACTGCTTCGTGTATAGGGTGATGCAGTGTTTTTATTAAGTATAGAATTAACATAAAACATCTCTTTCTTTTTCTCAGTGTAACAGTCCTAGCTGTCCTAGAACTAGCTGTTGTAGATCAGGCTGGCCTTGAACTCACAGAGATCTGCCTGCCTCTGCCTCCCAAGTGCTGAGATCAAAGGTGTGTACCACCACTGCCTGGTTCAATTCTCATTTATTTAAAGAACAAAATGAAGTAAAATGCCGAATAGAGTCCTAGTGGCTTAGTAAACTCTATGAAAATGTTCATGTTGCCAAGAATCATCTTCTCACTTCTGAATTACTTCAATAGTAAAATCTATTTTTTCCCAATTTTAGGGAAAAATTGCAGTGAAGAGACATCATGACCATGACACTTATAAAGAAAACATTAAATTGGGCTGGCTTGCTTACAGTTTTAGAGGTTCAGTTCATTATTATCATGATGTTACGTTACATCTCACGGACAACAGGAAGTCAACTGAGACACTGGGCTGTATCCTGAGCATAGGAAACCTCAAAGCTCACCTCATGGTGACACACTTCCTCCAACAAGGCCACATCCATTCCAACAAAGGCACACCTCCTAATAGTGCCACTCTCCATGGTTATAGGGGGCAATTCCACTCAAAGTAGCCCACCTAGTTTGGTTCTTGTTTCACTGTATATGCACTGGTTCCCTCTTACAACACACAGAATCCAGGGTATTTATTGTTTCACTGTATATGCATTGGCTCCATCTTACAACACACAGAATCCAGGGTATTTATTGTTTCACTGTATATGTGATGGTTCCATCTTACAACGTGTAGAATCCAGGATATTTATTTGCACTTGAAACTTCTGCCCGCTATTATTTGTTTCCTTGTGTGTTGGATTAATTCTGGCTTTTCTAATTGTTCTTAATTTTTTCTCCACTAATTTTAGAAATAGGACTTTGAAATGAAGTATTCTTCTGGAGTAAAAAAAAATACAAAGGAAGAAGAAAATCATAAAAAATATTAAGAATGTTCCGCAGGAAGAATTATTCCTTTGTGTCTTGGTAGAGGGCCTAACTGTCCAGAATTCACAGGCCATAAAACAAACCACAGTAGATGTAAGAGGATGAATTTGTAGAGGTGTCCTATAATTAATGAATTGAAAATGTGGCTGAATGACCAAATAAAATTTGGGAGGTTAAAAATACATAGAAATTAAATATCTTACATGTTAAGTAACTGATGGACCAAAGACGAAATCACTACAGAATTTAGAAAATTCTCTGAATGAAAATAGAGACACAACATTGCCAAGCTTAAGGTTTGCAGTTAAAGTACTGCCTAGAGGAAAGGTACAGCTAAATCACTAATATTTTTAGAAGTACAAATCTCAAATTAATGCTGCAATCTTTCTCTTTACATACTAGGAAAACAATAACAAAATAAATTAAGAACAAAACTATGTAAGTTCAAAGGAACTAGAAAGGTAGAGCAAAGTTCTGAGAATAAGTAGATAAAACTGAGGGCAAAGGATGAGAAATGAAAATTAAAGTAGGTCTTTTGAAAAGACCATGAAATTGACAAACTTGTGGCTGGACTGACAAAAACAAAACAAAAACCTTATTACTAAAATAGGAATGAAAGAAATCTGGGCGGTGGCGGCACACCTTTAATCCCAGCACTTAGGAGGCAGAAGCAGGCAGATCTCTGTGAGTTTGAGGCCAGCCTGGTCTGTAGAGAGAATTACAGGATAGGCTTCAAAGCTACAGAGAAACCCTGTCTCGAAAAACCAAAACCAAACCAAAACAAAACAAAAGAAAAAACTAAAAGAGAAATGAAAGAAATAGAATCACTACTTACTAACCTTAAAAAAATAAAGGAATACTCTAAACAAAGAAGATAAAAAAATCAAATCTCACTTAAGAAGTAGAATATTTGGTTATGCCGACAGCAAATAAAGATATTGAATTAGTTGTACAAATAACTACTCACAAAGAAAATACCATGCCCAGATGGTGAATTCACCCAAATAACTTAAAAAGTCATGTTTTCACAAAAACATGAGGGAATACTACCCAATTCTTTCTATGAGTAATGGAATTATTAATACAATAAGCTAGTAATTATCCCGATAAAAAGTTGGACAAACATGTAAGATTAAAAAAACTACAAAATAAAATTACCAGCAAAATGCTAGAAGCCAGTAGAAGCAATGTGTGAAAAGTATTATTCATCATAACTATATGAAGCTTCCCTAGGAATACAAGGTTGACTTAAAATAAGAAGATTAGTGTAATGCACCATTTTTTAAAAAAGACACTCTGTGATATGTTCAATAGATGCGGAAAAACGTGTTTGATATAATTCAGTAGTTCATGAGAAATTTTCACCATTAGGAACAGAAGGAACTTCATAAACATGGTAACAGCATTACCAACCCACTGAGCATGCAATATAATCCCACGTAGCTGTACATAATGGGATGGTACATAGTGAAGGAGTGCTGTCATGCTAAGATCAGGAATGGGGTTAGAACGTTTGCCCTTGTTAAATTTATGCAGCAGTATGTTGGCAGCTCTAATGGGAAATTTGTGAAAAAGCGAAATGAGAAGAAACCAACTTGGAAAGGAAAATAAATTTTCCAGATGACGATACTATGCATACAGAACATTCTAAATAATCCCCCCACAAAAATGTGTTATTACTAGCAAGCCAGTTTGGCAAAGCCGAAGATAGAGGATAAATTTGTAAAAATCGATTTTATTCCTATATAATATCAATGGGCAATCTGTAATGGAAACTGAGAAAAATTTTCATTTGCTAAAGAAAATTCTTTACTCAGAGTAAAAATCTTAGGAATGAATGATAAAATGAATGTAAAAATTACATACTGGCATTTCAAAACCTTACTGAAAGAAATTGAAGAGTAGCTAATTAAGTCTGTGTTTATGACTTGAAGACTTAATGTTGCTAAGTCTTTGCACAATTGCCCTGAAACTGGATTCCTTGCAAAAACAGACTAATCCTACCGTTCATATGGAATGCCAGGGACCCATAATAAACAAAATGTTTTGAAAAATAGCGAAGTGGATTATTCCCATGTCTTATTTTTTAAAAATGTACTGCAGAACCACAGTTGTTAGTGTGTATGGTACTGGTGTAGGATAGGCATGTAATTGAAAGGAATAGGATAGTGATCCAGATTTATAGTCTATTAGTTTTCAACAGAGAAAGCAACTTTCTTTTCTTTCTTTCTTTCTTTCTTTCTTTCTTTCTTTCTTTCTTTCTTTCTTTCTTTCTTTTTTTTTTAAATGGTACTGGCACTGGATATCTTCCTGCAAGTGTGTGGAGTTAGACTTCTTCCTTACATCAGACAAAAATCCCAAAATGTGTTAGATATAAATAATGTAAAAACTAAAACTATACAATTCTTAGAAAATGTAGAAATAAGTCATTATGACCTTGAGTCAGACTAAAAAAAATTTTAGATACCAGAAACAAACTAAAATATAAATAGAACTTTATAAATTAAAATTTTTGTATGTGTTTTCATAGGACACTGTCTAGGGAGAAAATATTCTGGAATTGCATATTTAATAGGTGACTTAGACTATAAGCTGCTGATGAGATGAATCAGTGAGCAAAGTGCTGGCTGGGCAAGTGTGAAGGCCTGAATTTGGCTCCTCAGCATCCATGCAAAGCTGGACACAGCTGAATGCGTGCTTGGAAGCCCAGGGCTGGTATTCCAAGCAAGCAGAACCAAGAAGCAAGGCAGAGCAATTTTAGACTGACAAAATAGACTTCAAACTAATCGGAAAAGATGGAGAAAGACACTACATACTCATTTAAAAAACATCTATCAAAAGGATATCATGATTCTAAAGATTTATGCATCAAGCACATCATTTTGCCCAATTCCATAAAAGAAAAGCAATTGTATCCAAGATGATTCATCAAGCATAACACAGTGATAACGAATGACTTTGATAGCCCACTCTCATCCATAGACAGGTTATCCAAGCAAAAACTAAGTAAACTCTGGAGCGAAATAATGTGATAAATGAACCTAACATCTACAGATAATTCCACCTGAACAATAAAAAAATCACTTTCTTTTTAGCAGCCCATGGAACTCTCCACAAAACTGAACATATATTTGAACACAAGATAAGTCTCAACAAATAGAGGAAATTTGAAACAACACCCTGATTCTTTTTTTTTTTATTTTTTATTTATTTATTTATTTTTTTATTTTTTTTCCATACATTGTTTTGTTTTATTTTTTCCATTCAAGAACATAATTAAAGATAAAAAAAAATTTTTTTCCTTTCTTCCCCTTCTCCCGGTCCCCTCCCACTACCCCCCACCCCTCCTCCCTCCCCCTTCTTCCTTGAAAGAGGG